>CM053587.1:1230110-1245682 GCA_028646515.1 Pseudochirops corinnae
GATGGGCATCCCCTATATTTCCAGTTTTTTGCAACCACAAAGAGAGCTGCAATAAATATTTTTGCACATATGGGACCTTTTCCCACTTCTGTATAATCTTCACTTTAAAGATTATAATTGGTGGTAAAGAACCACCACACCTACTAAGAGATTACTTTTAACTTTTAAATAAGTCTGTTAGCAAGTTTTTCCTGAATCTGCCCATCTTCGTTTTCCACCCTTTGCTTCTAGTTCTGCCTTCCAGAGCCAAGAAAAACAAATCTATTCTAGCATATGATAACTCTTCAAGTACTTGAACACAATCAAGGGTGTGCAGGAGGCCAGCTTATATCCAATTATTAATTTTGCAGTGTGCCAAGTCATACCTCAGAAATCAGTAAACTACAAATCAGAGTTTGATTACTCTGTTGATTATCTAAACCAGGGGATCAGCAAACCATGATCTAGGTGCCAAATACACTCAGACTTCTATGTCCAGTGAGCTAAGAATAGTTTTTACATTTTAAAATATAAAAACAGGTCACTGTTTGTTGACTTCTGGTCTAGACTTAAGAAAGTGAGGGAAAAATGTTAAATCACTGGTTAAATAAGTGTATCATGAGTACACAAACCACTGCCCCCTAAGAGAACCAGTTCTTAAACATTTACCTGAATCCTCCAGAACAACCATCACAATCCCCATAAATTGGTCCACATAAGTCTCCTCATTGCTCTGTATTCAACATATTCATGCACTATGAACATTCCATCAAATTCAGACAGCTATTCCCACAACTTATGAGTATCTATTTTTTCAATTGTGGTATAAGAAGTCTTTTATTTTTATCAATAATTTCACTGAGGTATCTGTTTAATAGTGAAATCTCTAGATCAAAGAACACGAACATTTTAGCCACTTTTATTTGCATAAATTCAAATTGCTTCTCAGAATGGTTATGCTAATTCACAACTTCACCAAAGTATTAGTGGAGGGGTTTCCATAACCCTTCCAACATTGACTATTCTCATCTTTTATCATTTTTGCCAATCAAGTGAAGACTCAAAGCTGTTTTGATCTGCATCTCTCTTATTATTCATCATTCATGTATGGGGATACTCTTTTATATATTTGTTAAAAGTCTGCAATCTTCTTTTGAGATTTCTTTACGTCCTTTACCACTTAGGTACTGGTAGATGACTTTTGGTTTTATACATTTCAGTTAGTTGTCTATATATCCAGGATACCAAATCTTTAATAAATATGATACAAAGATCTGCTCCCAGTTAACCATTTTCCTTCTTATCTCAGATGCAAGACTCCATATATAGGAGATACACTGCTGTAAAAGAAACTATGAAAATAGAGAAACAAGGCAAGATTTCTGCGGACTTACACGAAGAAACCAGGAAATAATATACATAAAGACTACAAACACTAATAAATGGTGAGGACAACAAAACAAAAGAAACAGAATGTCATAAAACTATAATGATCAAAACTGGTCCAAATAAGTGATATGAGAAGACACTTCTCTCTCCTTTTCTTTTTTTTAATTTTATCATCCATCTTTATGAGATTGTTATTTAACAGTATTATTTCCAACATTTGACTGGCTTCATTGTTTCAGTTTTTGCTTTCCTCAATTAATTAAGTTTTCTGAAGGATGGATGATATTTTGAATGTCATTTCAGAAATCAAAGAGACTTCAATTGTCATTGCTTGTGTCTTGGATTTGTCTCACAATACACAAACCATCGCCCTCGCCTTTTCACAAAGTAACAGTCCTTGCAGCACTTCTTTAGAACAGCTTTTGTTTTAAATCCAAGAGCAGGCTGAAAGGATGGAAGCAAGTAACATGAAAGAAATGGATGAATTATTGAGCTATACTTCACGGGACCTGCATCTACAGGGATGGCACTTTGTCATGATGCACAAAGGAATGCAGAGACTGAGGAAGGTGTTCAACCTGCTCATGTGTAAAAGAGGACTGCAGATGGTAAGCATCATTTTCTCTACAGAGACGCCATGTTTTAGCCAAACCTGGTGCGGGTGGTGGAAGCGCCCTCCTTGCAAGGCCACTGCTACCGAGGCCCACTCTCCTTTTCAAAGCTGGGGGCTAGGAGGGCCTACACGTGTGGAACACTAGATAGAACGTCAGACATTGTGGACACATCACTTACTTTTGCTTGATGTTTTTTCCCCATTTATATATTCTTTACTACATGAACTGGTTCTCTTTTGTAAGTGCTGTGAAAACACAAAGATCAATAATTGTTTTTAAATAAAGCCATCAAAGCAGCCAAATTTAAAGTTTTTCTCCCTCCAGTCTATTAATCAGCATTCTTTTGTTGTACTATTTTCCCAAGACATCCACTTTGCTTGTCCTCATTCTCTTCCCTTCTAGTCTATTCTGAATTCTACTCTCCATTCCGTGGCCTAAACCCCTCATCTGTTGCTTTGTTAGAGTGTATATCCTGCAGGATAGTAGTATTTCTGAAGTACTGAATCTGAACAACCTTCTCTATCCCATTTCTAACAGTTATTGCATCTGTAGATCTTACTCTAGCTTTCCTTATCCCCTTCTGCTATGCCTTACTCTTAGAAATATCAATCTATAAAGGAAATATTGTCAAAAAAGAAGTAATGGTTTTTGCTGGGAGTTACCCCGTATCCTGGTTCTATCCCTTTTCCTTACCATGATCACTCACCACTCCAAAGACCAAAACTGCCCAGTCTGTGGCTTTATGTTCCCTTACTTTACCCCACCTGGGTTATACCCTTGGACTATTAAGTCCCCTCTCCTCAAAGAGTATTAAGTCCCTGGAAGTAGAATCAGTTCTAAAGAAGGCATCCATGCTAACATGCAAATTTCTCCCAGAAAAAAACCAACCCTATTCCACACATTTTCTCTCACCCTGCCTTCCTCTCTTCTTTCCTTTCTATGTTATATACCTCATACTTCCCAAAAAATATACAGATTCACTGACTCTACTAATAAAGTAATGCTAAAATTTTCAGTCCTGCCTGCTAAAGTCTTTTTTTCTGCCTTGATGATTCCTCTGTCTTTTCTTACTGCTAATTTATTTTTTCTTTTTTTAAAAATAATAGTTCATAGACATGAGAAAGCCATATTCCTTAGTCTTTTCTTGAAAATTTTGTCTGTGTCAGTCTTATAATTCTGTTGTTTGGATATTTTAATTCACATATTTTGTCTTAAGTCTTTTATGCTTTTTTTTGTAGGAAGGCATCAAACGTCTTTCTTTTATAGGTCTATATTTTTTTCAATGATGTTTGTGCTCAATTTGCAAAACAGGATTGTGGCTGGCAGTGTGAGTTCCTTTGCTTTTTAGAGCACACTATTCCAATCTCCTCTGCTAATTCTTTTAACAACAGAAAAATCTTGAGATATTCAGTGATACTCTCAGGATTGTTTGCAGAATTTGCTTTTGTTACTGAAATTGTGAAATTCAACCACTACACATCTTAGAAGTTGAAGTATGCTTTTTTTTTTTTCCTAATAGTAATCTGGTCTAGGTCAGCCCATCTTAAACGGTTTAAGAAGTGCTAATGAGATTCAGTGGAAAAAGTATAAGAAGCACTGGTATAGGTCATTCAGTGCTTTCTCGACTGTATTCAAAAGTTATGGATAGTATTACTGTACTATTTCCTCTAGATTAGCACTCAGATTTTTTGATCTGTTATGTTCTTCTAGAAGATCTATAATCCATTAAGTTATCTCTGTCAATTTAAGTCAGTCACTGGCTTGTATAGAATTTTGTGTTTGCTAAAGTTATTGTGTTTCCCCTCCACCTAATTTAATTTCACTTCTATATTACTGTGTTCCTAATTGGTTATTTTTTTCTTTCAAAGTCTCCTCTTCTTTAGTGATATCATCTATTGTTTTCAAAATTCTGTGCCCACATATTTCTGATTTCTAATTGTGCATGGAGTTCTGATTTACAGTCTTATCTCAGTCCTGATTTCTTCTTTTAAAAGTTTCATTTTTCTTTTGGACAAATCTTCTTTACTATGTCTAGAAAGTTTGCCAGCATATCTAACAAAAACACTAAGAATGCCTATGATCTTACTGTATTGTGATTTCTAAGATGTTCATGGAATTCTTTTTGCTTAGAGACTGTGGGTTCACTTTTCATCAAAGTATAAAACTTACCCATAGTAATTTAGCTTATCTTTAAGTGTTTATTCTTCCTTCTTTATAACTTTTTATAAGCCTATCTGTTGATTTATCTGCTTATAAGAAAGTTTTTTTTTTATTAAGGCTCTTTCCTTTGGCTTTTGGTTTTTCATTCTTTCTTTTATATTCCTAGGTGCTGGTCTTTGATTTCCCTCATCAATATTCTTTCGCTGTTTCTCCACCTTCTACCTCCTCACAGACACCAAAGGCTTATCTTCTTCAGTCTCTCTGCGTTGGAGATATGGGGGTGAGGAGTGGGTACTCTACATACTTAAGTTCTTCAATGTTATTTCATGGATTTTTAAAAAAGTTACATGGCATTTCTGTCTAACTTGGTGGATTCGACTTTAGTTATTCTATATCTGGTACATAATTTCTCTTGCTCAGGTTTTTGGGTTGGAATAGTTCAAGGAAAACTATTTCACCATCTTGCTAGTCACAAAATCTCTTTATAATCTTTAAGAAATCACTAATGAGAGGAAAAATGATGGATGTTGATGAGGATGTGGGAAAAAACTAGGACATTAATCTACTGTTGGTGGAGCTGTGAACTGATCCAACCATTGTGGAGAACAATTTGGAACTATGCCCAAAGGGTTATCAAACTGTGCATACCCTTTGATCCAGCAACAGCACTCCTAGGTCTATATCCCAAAGATATCCACAAAAAGGGGAAAGGATCTAGTTGTACAAAAATATTTATAGCAGCTCTTTTTGTGGTGGCTAAGAATTAGAAATCAAAATGATGCCCATCCACTGGGGGGGATGGCTAAACAAGCTGTAGTGTATGATTATAATAGAGTATCATTGTCCTATAAGAAATGGCAAGCAGGATGACTTCAGAAAATCCTGGAAAGACTTACATGAACTGATGTAAAGTGAATGAAGACTTGGCTGTTCTCAGCAATACAATGATGCAAGACAATCCCAAAGGACTAATGATGAAACATACTATCCACCTCCAGAGAAACAACTGATATTGTTTGAATACAGACTAAAGCATGCTATTTTTCACTTTCTTTCCTTTATTCAAATTTTCTTCTACAAAATTACTAACATGGTATCGTTTTACATGATATGATTGCACATGTATAATCTATGTCTGACTGCTTACTGCTGAAGTAGGGAGGGAGTGGCAGGGGAGAGGAGCGATAGAATTTGGAACTCAAAACTTAAAAAAATACTAAAAAAATATTTTAACACATAATTGGGGGAGAACAATATATTCAAAGAGAAATAAAAGTGAAATTACTAATGGTGGCATAGAATATCTCATCTACCATTTCTTTCAGGACCTTGGAATGCAGTTTTTCTAAAGTTGGTAACAAATGACTGGGAATCAATCTTAGTGTTCTTTACTTAGCTAGGGTTTCAATTTCTTAGTCATTTTTGTTCTATCTTTTCTAGTACAAATGCATTCTTCTTTGCAGAGAAAACAGAAGGAAATTAAAAGTTGAATAGTTCTGCCCTGTTGTTTCATTGTGCCCTATGTCTCTGAGAGTCCTATTCCCACCTTTGATGCACAGTACAGCTTTTAAAAACACTAATGTTTTAATTTTGTTCCACAAAATCTTTCTCTGATGCACCATGGTGATGCCCCCTAGTTTGTGATTTGTTTCTATGAACCATTTCCTCCTTCTGTCCAACAATACATTCCACAGTGTTATCTCCTTATATAATGGCATTCCATTCCACCTCTCCCTCAGTCTTTTTAAAAAATTCATTATGGTCCTTCTGAACAAGATATGATCTTTTAGAGTCCTATTTCAGTTCTATGTCCCATTCTATCAAGTCATAGTGCCTATGATGTCCAATCTGCCTTCTTGAACTAGGATCTCTGTCCATTTTTCTTTGATAATACATATCTATACTAGGAATCAATCAAATGAAATAATGCATGAAATCAAGCGAAATAATCTTTATAAACATTAAAGTGGGATGTAAATGTAAACTACTATATATTCTTGTAGAAACATCTTGGGTCAAGGGTTTGTTTTTTTTTTCTAGGCTGTTTCTTGGATTTTGTCACCCATGAATTCCCAGGCATCTCTACTGATTTTCTTCTTCTAACATTATATCTACAGTAGATTGGTAGATTATACATAGTTTTCCCTTCTCCCTATTTTTTGCGTTTGAAGCTTCTTTGATTAAATTTTTAGGACACTAGGGATATATGTACATGTGCGCATGTTTGCAAGTGTAAAATAATCATGTTCCTGTTAGGTACGTTCCATCCCTGGCCAAGAGTCCATTACTCTTATGTTTCAATTTGTGGTCCACAAATCCAAATTCTCTTCCTCAAATACCATCTTCTCAACCAACAGTTCCATACATCTCTTTCAAAGTACTAGCCTTTTAATGGCAGTAGTGCTGAAAATACCACATATGTCCTTAAGTTCTTGATTTTCTTGCCTATGACTTCACAGAATTTGCCAATGGATTTTAGATTCCTTCCTGCAGTATTGGTTGTCCCAAAATGAACTGCAAGAACCAGGTAGCAGCCATAAAGTTAGACAAATGTTAGGAGGTTCTCTGTGTCTTAGATATCTGCAACTAGAAAGACAAGAAAATTTGCTTATGCTAACAGAGTCCATCACCACTCTTCTATTATTAGACGATCTACCTCTCTCCTAAACTAAGGCAATCACTATTTCCTTATTATGCGTTAAATCCTGTCTCCCTGTAACTTCTAATCATAGTTTTGACTTTTCCCTTTGAGGGCCAGGCAGAACACATGCAATCTCTTTAGTGGTACATGACAATTTCTCAGTTTGAAAACCATCCAGCAGTCTGAAAAAGTCTTTTTTTTTTTTTTGGAGGGGGGAATGCAGGGCAATTGGAGTTAAGTGACTTGCCCAAGGTCACACAGCTAGTAAGTATTAAGTGTCAGGCTGGATTTGAACTCAGGTACTCCTGACTCCAGGGTCGTTGCTCTATTCACTGCGCCACCTAGCCACCCTACTGTACCACCTAGCCATCCCCAAAGTCTTTTCTTCATCTGGCTAAACATCACCTATTCCTTCAAATGAGCCTCAGTGGCACAGTTTTCAGAAATTTTACAATTCTGGTGACCCTCTCCTGGACACATCCACGTCTGTCAAAGGCCATTCTAAAATGTAAACACTCACTTAGTTCATCCAAATTCAACACTAAGAAACAGACTCAAATATTCTAAAATATCTATTTTATTTATTCGGTTCCAGGCTGAACTGCACATCCTTCAAGTAATCCAATGTGCATAACTCATGAAACATGAATTCAAATAATTCTGGGGTCATTTCTGGTCATTCTTCTCTGAATTCAAAACTATTTTTAACTATATTTTTTAGTAAATCTAGGATTACAAATCCTAGATTATATAAAATCATGCTAATTTAAATTAATTTTTTTGTGTGTGTGTACTTTAAAAATCCTATATTACTTCAGTACTTCCTTCAATACTTCAGGTCATCTGTAATTTTATCAGTGTGGTTTTTCTGTCCACTGACATAGACTTCAATTCTGTAAGGAGGTAGTTAATAGATGGTCTTCATAAATTACGTCTGAAAATTTAATTATCTGCACAACAGTCTGGTGATGAGCCTCCCTGAACTGTGCAAGGGTGATCTATGCACAACAGACATACAGTATATTGATAGACTTTTAGTCAAATCCTTCCAGTTTGGTAGGGCCTGTCAGTGCTTGCCTTCTACTAGTAGAGCTTTAAGAACCTAAAATCACCTCCATGAAGATACAGGGCTTAAGCAGAACAATACTGAATACTATGAAACAGGTCTGCACAACCTGCAGCTCATGGGCCACTTATAGCCCACAGGTGTGCCAAAGGATTTTGGGTGGCCCTAGAAAAACGCAGATGTTTTTCGCTGAATCCTTTGGCAGGCCTCAAGTGGCCCAGGGGCCATAAATGGTGGTGTGAGCCTGCTATAAAAGATATATACACTGTCTTTTCTCACAAAATTTCTTCTATTTTAAAAAATTAAATATTTTCTCACTAACGTAAGCAATGGAACAATACAAACAAAAGAGAAACTTTTTGAACAGGCTATTTCTTGGAAATTCAGTTAAGGCCATGACTGATATCATAAGAAACAAAAATCAACCTACCTATGGTTGTCGAAACCACCTAAACCTTGGACAAGTCACTTGGGCCTCAGTTTCTACTTCCATAAAATGAAGGTGCTGGACTACACGGACTCTTATTTCCCTTTCCAAATCAAAATCCACAATCTTATGATGTTATCACAATAGTCTATTATGCTGTTAGTATTTTTTAGAAAAAATTAAATTGAGTCTAATGATATAGGACTCTAAAACTACCGTACTGGTCTCTCTTCAAAAAGGAACTACAATTTCTAGCCTTTAAGAATTCTGCCACAATTTTCTGCATACACTAATTTTATCACTACCAAACCATACGTCCAGATTTACAAGTAACTAAAATAGGCAGACAAACAGACAGATGTGGACTAAGGGAATCAAATGGTTAAATGATAATGACGATAGCTAGTATTCACATAACACTTCAAAGTTCCAAAGTACTTTACAAATATCCCATCATTTTGTCCTTTCAATAGGCGCTATTATTTTACAGATGAGGAAACTGAGGTAAACATGTTAAATAACTTTATTAGGCTCACACAACTAATAAAGAGTCTAAGGCTACATTAGAACTCAGGTCTTCCTGAATCCAAGTCCAACATTCTTTCTACAGTGGCTCTTGAAGAAGGTACTTTATTGAACACGATTTTTGTCCCAATTAACTTGAATGTTTGTTTTTCCTTAGAGACTTTTATATCAACTGTTTAAGTAAAAAGTGAATATTCATTTCATTCTTGTTACCTATTTTTTAATCCCTTTCTATAAAAAAAATTAAGCTAAGCACTGAAATGTATTTTGCTTAATTTGTCTTTCACTAATCCATATGCCTATTACTCATTGTTCCACTATTTTGTACAAGCTTTAGATGTACTTCTTAAGGGTTTCATTAACCAAAAGCAACCAGAGAAACCTAGTTTTATGTGCATTACTAAGCAGACTTGCATTAGCACTTGAAGAATACACACAAAGCAAAAATTCATTCATTTGATAAGTACTTACTTACTAAGTATCTACAGGCTATACAACACTACAGCCAGGCACCCAGCATCACAAAAGAGAGTTCCTACCCTGAGTGATAAATGTAGTCTCAATTATACAGAAAACACTTAAGAAGGCTAATGAGGAAAAGCAACAAGAAGCTTCCTGGTCTTTAGCAAGGTCTTGAAGATGGAGGTTTGATGGAAAAGAACACTCTAGGTAAGAAGAGTATGAACAGAAAAGAGCAAGTAAGCCATAATCACTGCAGGTCTTCAAGCTGAGCAGAGCTGGCTACTTTGGGCAGTGTTCTAGACAGGATTTATGCTTTAAGGGGAACACATGACCTCTGAAGTGCCTTACAACTATGAGTCTATGAAAGGGAGTATGTTGGGAATAACTTCTAGGGCGACCCAAAATCCTCTGGCATACCCGTGGTGTGAAAGAAATAAGAAAAAGGGAAAAGGGGGGAGGAGTCAGCACTGATAGAGGCAGAAAATGCTAAGATGAATTTGGGGTCAATCACCACACAACTCTGAGAGACTTAAGAATTCTGATCAATGCCATAACCAACTATAATTTCAGAAGACCCAGGATGAAACATGCTACATACCCCCTAGAAGAGAAGTGATGCAAGATTTAGGGTGTAGGAGATAGATATAGATATGACTAATGTGTAATTGTGTTTTTCTTGAGTATGCATATTTGTTAAATATTTCTTAAAAAGAAAAAAAATTTCTTTTTAATGAAATGGGAATGGGAGGAAAAAAAAGTAGATTTCTGTTCAAATTTTTTTTTTAATTTAAAGCAACTCAAGTCTTTAAGCTAAACATATATATTCTCTCATGGCAGAAAAGTGGGGTCAACTAGAACAGAATACTGTATACATGGGCTGACAAGATTTCTGTCAGATTTTTTTTTACTTGATTATTTTTCTTTTGTGACCAAAAAAAGAGGACTATAGAAAATGAACTGATACAAAGACCAAGGAATTAATAAAACAAATTTTTAAAAGGAAAAAAAAAAAAGGTTTTGTCAAACAGGCTCTGTAAACTCCTAGAAATTTAGTGCCAACACTAGGTAATTTTAATGACCAGTCTTGGCACTGGAGAAAAGATGAAACATCAATTTTTGGTGGAGAGATGTGTGTGAGGCAATTATGGGTGTGAAACATTGCATATACTATCAGGTTGTATCACTCATTTGCGGGGGGAGAGGGGGAGGAGGGCAATTTTGAAAATGACTGTGATATAAAAACAAGTGGTGGACTTCTGGATCATAAAGAGCAACAAGATGGCAGACTAGACATTTCCTCCAATCCCCACAACCTCTCGAATCTAGCTAAAACAAAAATCATGTGGCAAAGATAGAGCAACTTCAGCTATTTCCATGGCTTGGGATACCCAGAATCCAAAAGAAGGCTTAAAAAAAGAGAGAAAGAACTGATGGTCACTGACCTTGAGTGCACTTGATAGCTCTCCTCCACCTACCATGCTGGCAGCAAGTGAGGCTAGCAGACCAAAGTACACAACATAGGTTTATCTCAAAAACTGCACCTGTGGAAGGAACACTGTCCATTCCTTCTTTCCAGTGCCGTGGAGATCCTAGGTCCAGGATGGAGAAATCTGCTTAAGTCTCAACCACCAACTTAGCCACAGACCTTCAGGAGCAAAAGCCTGCCAGGGGCTGCATCCCAAAAGCTTGGTTAGTTGTTGTCCTTCGTTCTTCAGGAGAACCAAAATGACATCGCTATTCTGGTATCAAGGTATATTGTGTCCAACTGTGGCTAATCAGATCAAAATGAGCTCAGAAGGCTCTACCACAGGTTGGGGAGAAATTGTTCATATGAATATTTGGAGTGGAAATATCTAAATTTATGCATCTCACATTTCTTTTGAGCTACTGCAATTCTGCTTTGCTCGTAATGCACATGCTTCTGGACTGGGCACACCATGTTGGATGGTCCTGTGCCAGTGTCTCCCACATCTCAAAATTGATTCTGAAGTTGTTTAGAGAGACCTTGAGAGTATCCTTGTATCACTTCTTCTGACGTCCATGTGAGTGCTTGTCTTGTATGAGTTCTCCATAAAATAGTCTTTCAGGCAAATACACATTTGGCATTTGAACAACGTGACCAGCAGATTAGAGTTGTGCTCTCTGCAACAGAGTTTGAATGCTTAGCAGTTCTGCTCAAGAAGAGACCTCAGCATCCAGTATCTTATCTTGCCAGGTGATCTTCAGAATCTTCCTAAGACAAATCAAATGGAAGCGATTCAGTTTGCTAGCATGGTGCTGTTAGACCAGTGGTTCTCAACCTTCCTAATGCCGCAACCCTTTAATACTCATATGTGGGCGTATCTGCATGTGGGCGGACCCGCCTAGAGATGGATAGAGGAGCAGTGTCTCAGTTCCTAGGACCATATGTGTTTTCTGATGGTCTAAGGCAGCCCCATTTGACTCCCAAAGGGGTCATGACCCACAGGTTGAGAACCGCTGAGTTAGACTTTCCAGGTTTCAATGGCATCCAACAAGGAGGTCAGCACAACATAGACCTTCGGTCTGGTAAGCAGCCTAATCCTTCTTTTCCACACTTTCTTTCAGAGCCTCCCAAACAATGAGCTAGCTCTGGCAATGCATGTGTCAGCCACCATTTATGTGGACATCCCCAGAAAGGATACCGCCAAGGTAAATGAACTTATCCACAGTATTCAAATTTTCTCCATTTGCTGTAACTGATGGTTCCACATATAGATGGTGTGGTGGTGGCTGGTGGAAAGCCTATTTTCTTGGTGTTAACTGTTAGGCCCAAATTAGCACAAGCGACAAGGATCAATCCATACTTTGCTGCATCTCAGCCTCAGAGTCTACAATGAGTACGTAATCATTTGTGAACAAAAGTCACACACCAACTCTCCCTCCACTTTAGTTTTGGCTTGTAGTGTTTTCAAGGTAAATAATTTGCCATCAGTAGCTGCCATTTTCATCCTCAATGAAGATGGCTGACTACACTGCTGAAAACACCTGGCACGGGAGCAAGCACACAGTTTTGCTTTATTCCACTGTAGACCTGGAAAGTGCAAGAACATTGTCCATTCAGAACCTGGATAAGCATGCTGTCATGAAACTGATGAACTTCTCTGGGAAAACAAATTCTGCCACAATTTCCTACAAGCTCTCACAACTAAGAGAATAGTATCAAAGACCTTGGTCAGACTGACAAACGTGTACAGACCTCTGACTACCCTGCTAGGAAAAAAGGGGGGAATAGAATAACATGTTCCCAAGATCACTAAAGCACAGAAAAGCAAGAGGAGTGAAGAAATGCAGATCACAACAGCAACAGACAAGAGAAAGACCAGTAAGAGATTTCTTTCTAAATATTCACAATGAGTCAGAGGTGAAGGTGGAAATCTAATAAAGGTAATAACAATGAAGAGATGGACAGGAGGCATCACGGACAGAATCTAGTCACACCCTGACTACAGGTGAGTGCTTCTTTTGTAAAAGTACACTACAAAGTGAGAGAGGAGGGGAGAGGGGATAGAGAGGAGCCAGAGATGACCCAGGGTCAAATCAAGGACTAGCAATGGTGGAAAGTCCATCTCTCTGATCTCAGAAGAGAAAAAGCCTATAGGGGAAAGTAGGTGAGGAAGAGAAGAAAAAGGCTGAAAGAGGAGAAAGGAAGGAAAAAATGGGAAGGGGTTCCACTGATGAAGGTTTTAATAGGTAAAGGGAGGTGAGAATCTTACACTGGATGAAGTCATGGGATTTGGTCCCTGAAAAGTATGCTTTTCCTGGAAGTAGAGAGGTAGAACCCATCAAGACAACTCTCACCTGGAGATTTGGGAGAACATGGATACAGGAAGGAGATTTCCAGGCAAATGTAGGGGGAAAAAAGTCAACAAAAAAAGGTAGAGATTAGTGGGGAATGAGGAGGGACTCTATAGTGGGGCAATATCCTCTCTGACACTTACAATAACTGGCATTGTTCCGAGAGGGGGACAATGGAAAAGGGGAATCCATGTGGCTAAGCACTACAAGGCAGCGTTGGAAAGCACCTAGAGGGCAGAGCCTAAAATTGATACCTAGAAAGTTTTTATTGTATAAAGGGTAGAGAGAAAAGATAGATGTTTATAGGGGGGGGGTCATAAATCTGAGAATTAGGGTCTAGAATAAACAGAAAGAGAAAATAAATAATGCAAAGAAATCAATTTTGAAAAGGGGCACAAAAAAGAAAATTAAAAACCTAACCAACCAGAGTAGCTGAAGGGGAGAAGGAGGAATCCAGGTAACTGATAGGAAAAAAAGAGGGAACAGAAATATATAACCAGGTAAAAGGAGAAAGGAACAAATAAAATCCTAAAGAGAAAAGAGTAACAAAGAAGGAGATCAGGGGGAAAAGGAAGAGAGTCAGTGGGAACAGGGTCACCTTAGAAAAAAAAGACCAAGGTAAAATAGCTGAAGGAATATTGCATTAAAATTATTCTGGTCCCCCTCCCTTCTAGTTATAGTAAGTAACTTTATAAGTAGCCAGAATAAAGTAACAATAGCAGAAAGTCAGATTGAAAAGGAGAACATAACAAGTCACTTACAGACTGTTCCAGAGATCAAAGCAGCATAACAGTTACTTGCAAACTGTATCATATATAAATTGTATCCTGTAAAAATCACATCCTGAGACTATATGCTGTATCAGGAGAAGTCAGAGAGGATTGCTGTCAGCACTTGCTAACTAACTGTCCTGGTCTGTAAGCCTCAGATAAACCCAGGCATCTGAAGTAATACTAGCAGAACACCAAATGTTGTTGACAACTTTGAGATGATGTTGGATATGTTAATGTATATATCACTGAAATATCCTGGTCTAGTGACCACACACTCCAAACCGAAGTATATATCCTAGGATATTTACTTATAAAAAGACAATAACTTACAGAAATATCAATTGGGGGGGGGCGGGGCAGCTAGGTGGTGCAGTGAATAGAGCACCGGCCCTGGAGTCAGGAGGACCTGAGTTCAACTGCGACCTCAGATACTTGACACAGTTACTAGCTGTGTGACTTTGGGCAAGTCACTTAACCCCCAATTGCCCTCCCCCCAAAAAAGGCAAAAAAAAAAGTAAGAAATATCAATAGTAAATCTGGAAGTTTCTTAAGCCTATCCAAAAAAATTCTACAAAGTACAGATGAAATAATTTCCAAGCTTTGCTACACTTTCTCTTATTTAGCTTATGATCCAATCAGTGAATCATGTCTCAGAGAATCTTGCTCCTAAGTATACTCTCCCTTCCTATTTCTGTTCATCCATTCCCTAATCCCTTTGGGATCTGGAATTAGCCTATGTTGTTTGGGTAGCAATCTCAAGATCAACATAAGCCAATCGGGAAGGCTAATGGTTAACACAGTGGGCTTTTGATTATCTCCAGAAATGGAAGGCGTTATATTACTGATGATGACGATGATGGAGTCCAGATCTGATTTCTGACATGGGGAAATCTTGGTGGATAAACACCCTCCCCATCAGTAAAGATCAGCAAACACTGCATTCACGCTGCTGCTAACAGTTTTAAAGATGCCTGGGGCACTGAGAGCTTAAGAGACTAGCCACACGGTCGAAAACCTGTTAAGTGTCAGACCTGGATCTGAGTTTTCCTGATTCCAAGGTCTGCACCACACTATTCATAGAGCCATACTATTCCGCCTCTCATCAACATTACAGGGACAGAGAACAAACAAACTACCAAAGGCACAAAACATTACTCCCCAAGACCCCAGTTATTAGTTATAGAATGTCTGTTCCTTAGATTCTAAGTATTTGTTTAAAAGGAGCTATTTAATTTTTCATTGTTGAATGAAAAATTACTGAACTGTCCAAGGAAAAAGGCGGTGACCTGACAGCCTCCAAAACAGAAAGGTCCAACATAAACCAAAATATTCACAGTAGCAAAAAGTCAGAAACAAAATAAGTGCTCATCAATTAAGGAATGTGGTATGTGAATATAGTAGGATGACCTATATCAGGAATTCAGGAGAAAACAAGATTTGTATGAAATGATGCAGTGAAATATAGAGAACCAGAACAACAATATGACCAACAAATATAATAAAAATGAAAAAAAAAAACCAAAAGTAAGCAATGCTCTAATTGAAAAACCAATTAATATTCCCAAAGAACAGAGAATGAAATATACTTGGTCTTCTCAATAGGAAAGCTGAGAACTATAAAGAAAGAATGCTATCACTGGAAGATGTTACCATACTATTTTTAATTAAACTATTTTTTCCTCAATACAGGAAAGGGCTCAATTTTTTTTTTTTCATTTCA
>CM053587.1:1245782-1266024 GCA_028646515.1 Pseudochirops corinnae
TATCTGTGAAGGAAAACTTCCTCCATAGGTTCTACTCAATAATTTCTCAGTAAATTATAGTCTTATAGCATCACCTAGGGCACTGAGAAAAGACTTCAATATGGTGACCTAGATAACATTGACAGAGGCTGGTTTGGAACTCAGGTCCTTCCTCCACTATGCCAAGTTGCCTCATTCTTACACAATAAAACCAGAAACCAAATTTACTGCCTTAGTATAAAGTTACCTCCCTGCTTATAATAGGGAAATATAAGCTTGTGCCAAGAGGCTAGAATGAAAGAAATGCTTTCAATTCATTTTACTACTTCAAGTACTTTCATTGGAGAAGTTTAAAAAAAGTGTCTATTAATACACACACACACTTATTTACAAGAATGATAGATTGATTATATTCAGGGATTGGCTCTAAAAATTGCTTAGAAGTCACATTTTCAGGTCAATAAATCTAGACCTTTTAGTTGAACTATCAATTTCCCTTCACTGATATTTCTTTCATCTTTTAGATCTCAAAAATTGCTGTAAAAATCTCTTGTTTCATTGTAATTTATGACATAATTCATCCCAGTCTGGTGTTTCATCAATTTAACAGTTCTAATTGCCTTATTATCTGCTCCGGTGCAGTAGTAAAGCCTCTGAACATTTAATTTACCTTCCCAACAGGAAAATGCTATATATCTCAACCTTAAGAATATTACTTCTACCTCTTTAGTGAGCAGTGGCATGAAGAACGCCAATATCATCTATCACTATTTAACTGTTTGTCAATGTTTATGCCTGTCTCAACTCACATTTAATGGAGCTTTTTATTGTTGTTTTCCATCGTAAAGTTTTGAAGATATTCAAATGTCATTAATTCCCTTTTGAGTTTACTGACATATATATTAGAATCTTGCTATTTGTGGAAACTCTTTGTCCCAAGTCTATACTGTTTACAAAAAAAGACCCAAGGAAAATACAGAAATCTAAATTCCAATTCTGCAAAGATTAGCCTGTGAATGGTTGTACATGATAGTGCTGAAGGAGTTCTACTTTTATACTAACAAGTCTATCTTTTGTGTACATGCTTTTGAGGATTTTTAGATAGTGTTAAATAAAGAATAAAAGTAAAGGTTTTTCTTTCTAGTTCATTTACTAGGTGACTCAGGGAAAGAATACAGAACCAAAGAAAACCACCACAGCAGTGTTGATGGTTCTGTAGTATTCTTTAATATCAACAATTCACATTTATATAGCTTTATGCTTTCCTAACAACAACTCCATGGGATAGACAACAGAAGCATTATCTCCACTTTGTAAATTAGAAAACAGACATTGAAAGGTTAAGGAACTTATTTATGATCGCACAGTTAGTAAATAAATGTCTGAGATAGGATTCGACCCAGATCTTAGGACACCAAGGTTAGCATTCTAGCAATTACACCACAATACCTCTCACGTGGTATAAAAAGCTAATCTGATTCTAAGTTTAATTTCAAAGCCAAAAGATAACATAATTCTTTCCTTTCAAATGTTTCCTTCCTCATAGTTTCTTCCCTTACTCCTTGTATTGTTTTCCTATTGAAATTATAGGCAAAGGTTCTTGGGGGCTTTAAAAAGAATCCAGAAGTAGGGAAAGCACCAGATTTGGAGTCAGAGGGTGTGTATTCGAATTCTGCCTCTAGTATTTACTATTTGTATAACCAGGGCAAGTAATGCTCCTCAGACCTGTTTCCTAATCTTTACAATTATGAGGGTGGGGTGGGAGAAAGGGGGATTATATGACCTCTAAGGGCCCTTACAATTGAATCTATCACCTTAAAATGTTTCAAAACTAAAAGCAAAGTGATCTATCTATAATGGTGTAATAGTAAAACAAAAACATTCCCAAAACCATTTACAAATAAGGGGTATCAAATGAAGAACTACAACTCCATGAAAAAATGCTCCGAATCACAAACAACCAAAGAAACGCAGATCAACTTACCAACCAACTGGCCAAGAACACAAAAGATGGGAAAAGACAATGCTGGAAATTAATGATAAAAAAGACCCATATATAAGTTACATGATATGTAGTAGCAAAGAACTGGACACAAAATACAAATCCCTGTACTGTGGAATGGCTAAAGAAGTTGGGACACATAAATGTTAGAATTAATGAATATGAAGAATAAAAAGAAGAATGCAAAGACTTACATGAACCAATGGAAACTGAATTAAGACCAGTAAAAAAATACAGAAAATCACTACAACCATGTAAAATAGAACAAGAAAACAAAGGAAATGGAATGCTTTGAAATTATAATGACCAAGCTTAGCAGGAAAGAAAGATTTATGAGATGGAACTTTCTTCCCTTCTTCGCAGAGCTGAAAGAGTATAGAGCGCTTAACTACATATAATGAGCCATTCAACATGTTAATGTTAGTTCTGCTAAACTGTTTCTTCTGCTCTTTCTTGTTGTTATAAAAGACACCTCTCTGAGAGAGGGAGTAGTCATTGGAAAATCAATGTAAAAACAAAAGGTTATCAAGAAAACTCATTTTTTTAAAAAATTCCTTCATTATAACTTTCAACACAGGGCACTCTCTTTTATACTGAAAATTATCTTTGCCTCCAAGAGATAGATTTAATCAAAGCAACTTGTGCCATTAGCTAGGTGAGGGTAGAAAGATCAAACACTTCTCTGCCTCTCCCAAGCAGACTCTTTTCCTCTCTTTCCTATTTACCTTCCCTCTTCTACATTGTCAAAACCTAAGATATTGAATTCCCAAGTGGGCAGAGGAGGCAGAAACTCTTGAATAAGCCAATTTTTAGTTTCAAAAATGCCACAAAGTCATCTGGATGTCTCAAGAATAAGCTGAGAGCTCCTATTTGTCTTGCCTGCTTTCACCTGCCACTCACAGCTAATCGCTACTCTCTACTATGTTGATCTCTGATGCTCCCAGCAGAGAACTGAGTTGTCTCCAGCTGATGATGAACCTTCCCTAAATGATGTTCACTATCTCCAGGATGTTGCTTTCTCTTTACTTCCAGCAGGGTCTCCACAGCTCAAGACAAAAAGAGTCTTCAACGTCTGGCAAGAGTTACATACTTTTCCCTGCAGTGCAAAAAGACAACAGATTCCATCTCACTGAGAGAATTCCTTTTGTCACAGTTCCAGTCAATCTCTGAACACAGAAACTTACCTGGAGCCGGTTCTCAGTGTTGCCATATCATGTTCTATATTCAGATACGATTAACCAAAACACCCCATCCTTTCTACTTTTTAACATTAAGGTAAGGCATGAATTTCCCAAGGATGCTGTCCCACCAACAGACAATACCCCTTACTTCCCCCTTATTATTCTCTCCCTAAGCACTTGGGTGGGATTATTCATATCACAAATTAATGGAAAGTGCCTAAAATTAGACCCCCAAAGGATGTGAGTTCAAATACAAGCTCTGATATTATTGTTCCTCCTGACATTATCAAATTTGCAGATGACACAAAGTAGGGAGATATAACTACCCAGCTGATAGATAATAAAGTCAGAATCCAAAAAAGATCTTAACAAGCAAACACACTGGGCTAAATCTAAAAAGATTATATTTTGGAATTGGGAAACTGGGAAAGAATTTTTACAATTAGTGTCTCTGATAAAGGCCTTATTTCTAAAATATACAGGCAACCGAGTCAAATCTATAAGAATACAAGTCATTCCCCAACTGATAAATGGTCAAAGTATATGAACAGGCAGTTTTCAGAGGTAGAAATAAAAGATAGCTATAAGTATATGAAAAAAATGCTCTAAATCACTATTGATTCGAGAAATGCAAATCAAAACAACTCTGAGTTTCTACATCTCACCAATCAGATTGGCTAAGATGACAAAACAGGAAAATGACAAATGCTGGAGAGGATGTGGAAAAAAAATTGGAACACTAATACATTGTTGGTGGAATTATGAACTGATTCAACCATTTTGGAGAGCAATCTGGAACTATGCCCAAAGGACTATAAATAATTGCATACCCTTTGCCCCAGAAATACCACTCCTAGGTATCCTATCCCAAAGAAATCATAGAAGTGGGAGGAAGACCCACATGTACAAAAATATTTATTGCAGCTCTCTTTGTGGTCGCAAAAAACTGGAAATTAAAGGGATGCCCATCAACTGGAGAATGGCTAAACAAGTTGTGGCATATGAATGTAATGGAATACTATTGTGCTGTAAGAAATGAGGAGCAGATAGACTTCATATTTACCTGGAGAGGCTTATACAAACTGATGCTAAGTGAGAAAAGCAGAATCAGGAGAAATTTGTATACAATGACAGACACAACATATGTGTGACAATCAACCTTGATAAACGAGACTCTTCTCAGCAACTCAAGGTTATAAGACAACTCTAAAAGACTCAGAATGGAAGGAGATGTCTACATTCAGAGAAAGATGTAGAAAGAACAGTTTAAATGCAGACTGAAGCAAACTACATGCTCTCTTTCTTTTCCATGTTTGGTTTTGTTTCCTCTTTCCCATCGTTCATTCCATCGGTTACAACCCTTCTTTACAACCAGACTAATGTCTAATGTGAAAGTATTTGCAGATTCTATACTTGACTGCATGGCACCTTGAGGGGGAGAGAGGGAGGGAGGGGAGAAAATCTGAAACTCAAGAGATTGTGGAACTGAATCTTGTAAATTAAAAGTAAACAAATAAATCAATTTTTAAAAAAATATTATATTTTGTAGGGCCAAATACAAAGTCTTGTACTGGGTTCAAAAAATCAACTTCACAAGAACAAATGAAGAAATGTCTAGATCACAATTTATCTGAAAAACTGAGTTTTAAGGGATTGCAAGCTCAATGAGCTAAAAAGTCATTGTAGCAGCCAAAAAACTTATGTGATCTTCAGCAGGAGGGAGGGAAAGAGAGAGGAAGAGGGGGAGAAAGAGAGAGAGAGAATATTAGCATTCAGAATGAAAGAGGTGATAGTCAATTTGTCAACCATCCTAGTCAAAGCATATCTGGAATATTGTAATCAGTTTATAGCACTAAATTTTAGGCAGAACACCAATAAGCTCAAGATTGTTCACAAGGGAGTGACCAGGATGATTAAGATCAAATCGAATGAGCACTGAATGAATGAACTGGAGGTAGGGGGAGAACAAATAGGATTCTGATATAGAATTCTAGCTACCAGGTCATGTCTTGCTAGGTATTCAGTAGGTACTAATTTTGTACAACCTGAATTGATGTATTGTGTTGTCCCTACCATTTACTTACATAATCTACATATATTACTAAGTATGGACCCTTTAAGGATAATGTTTCCGTAGTTTTTCGTGGTAATGACTTGGTCCTCAATTGCTATCATAATCCACACTACCACAAAGAGATGACTCAGCCATTTGTTCAACACTTGATCGCTGACCTATTGCTGGCTGAACACATAACAGATGTGATTCATGAAAGAGCCTTTTTATTTCACTCTTGAATCTTAGTTGTTTAATAGGCTGTATCCTAAATGAAGTCTTAAGAATATTCTATCTAATGAAGTCAATGGTGTGAACTTGATATCAGTCTTTATTATTGCTTGATGTCATTCTGAAAGCATTTCTGTAGGTGTTTTTTAACCTGTTTGTAATATGCTCTAATAATTTTTAATCAATCTTCTCCATCCTTTTTGTCATATAAACATTAATATTCCTATAGTTTCTTTAGATTGATAAGGAATAGCTAAACAAATTATAAATGAACCCAATGGAATACTGCTATGTTATAGGGAAAGAAAAACACAATACAAAGAAGCATGTAAAGACTTATATGAACTGATGCAAAATGAAATAAGCAGAACCAAGAAAATAACATACACAATAACTGCTACAATATAAATAACCACCACCAAAAAACAATTATAACAGAATGTTGTGGAAGTATAAAGAACAAGCTGTTATATTCATGTACCACAAGCCATTTAGCTAGTCTCTGACTGAATGGTATTTACCCTGTTTCTAGTTCTTTGCCGCTATAAGAAGTTCTGACATAAATATTCTGCTGTTTATAGGACTTTTATTTCTACCTATAAAGTAATACTTTGGTAGTTCGGTGTGGCATCAAATAAGCAAATTAATTTAGGCAGAATTGTCATATGTGTCCTCAATTAGATTCCACGTACATTATAAATGGAACTTCTCTTTCTGTGTCCCTTTTCTGTAACATGAGCAATCTTTCTGTCAAGCACATAATTCCCTTTTAAAAATTTACCTATTCTCTAAATATAGATTTTTATGTCAAGGATGCTTAACAAGTTATCAATAATGACATCACCTTATATGATTTCATTTAACCCTCACCATAAATCTGTGAAAACAGGGTGTTGTTCAGTCATGTCCTACTCTCCATGACCCCATTTGGGGTTTTCTTGGCAAAGATACTAGAGTGTTTTGTCATTTCCTTCTCCAGCTCATTTGACAAATGAAGAACTACTGCAAACCGGGTTAAGTGATTTGCCCAGGGTCACACATCTATTAAATGTCTCAAGCCAAATCTGAACTCACAAAGATGAGTCTGCCTGACTCCAGGCCCCGCATTCTATCCACTGTGCCACTTAAAGCCAGCAAAATAAGTCCTCTATAGGTATAAATATCCTGCTTTTATAAAGAAGGAAAAAGAGGCTCAGAGGAGTTCCATGACATGCCCATCTTCTTACACCTAACATTGCTGTGGTTTGTCCTTCGTTTTCGAAGAGGACCATGACATCAGGAAGGTGATGCCATGACTTGCAAGTGAGCTGTATATAAGCGAAGGAGGGCTGTGCAAAGTCCCCAGCATCATTCTCTCCTCCAAGCCATCTGGGTCTGGATCAGGATGACTAGAAATGGCCCCAGACACAGTGTTAAACTAATGTCTTTCCCAGATCTCTCTCTGTCTGAGGCAACACCCATTCAGTGACTAAAGTTAGGCAAGAAATGAGGCCAAGAAATGGCCTCTTTTACCTAGGTCAAAAAATAATAATAATAATCTGGGAGGGAAAGACTCTCAGAGTTTCTGACCAAAACAGAAACAATTGCTATTTACACTCAATCTGAGCCATCAAAACACAAACAAGGACCATATAAGGCCATGTTGAGACCTATTGATGGCCAATCAATGAGTCAGAGTGATTTGGATTTTAAGGCATAGTCCTTAAAAAAAAAAAATCTAGCCTGCAAACCTTCAGATAGCTTGTGAGATTTCAGCAATCAAAAGTTATATTCTTTTGGGGAGAACACCCAAAGGTAAGGGTATGACTCCCCATGTGGACAGAGGGAGAGAGGGACAGAAGGAAGAAAGACTAGAACAAGGTGCATGAAGGGAAGCAGAGTAAAATAAAAGTTGACCTGAAATGTAGATTGAAGACTTAACTGAATGGAATGAAATGGGAAGGCAGGGACAATGTGACAGCTGTGCTGTCTTTAAAAATCTGAAGCATTATCATGAGGAAGTACAAAGAGACTTGTGACTCCTACACATTATAACAGTGTATTAGAAGGACTACTTGGCAGCAGTGTAAAGTATGGATTGGAGGAAAGATAGAATAGTAGGGACAGATCAGTCATAAAGTGGCCTAACATTATTACATCTCAAAATACACAACAAAGCAGTAATCAGATAAACAATTTGGTACTGGTTTAAAAATAGTACTTGATCAGTTGGACAGATTAGGAACACAAATGAATCATAATAGCCTAGCATTTAATAAACCCAAAGATTCCAGATACTAGAGTAAGAACTTACTATATGATAAAAAAGTGCTAGGAAAATTGGATGGCATATATCAATACTTCATACCATATATCAAGATAAGTTTCAAATGAATGTGTGTGTGTGTGTGTGTGTGTGTGAGTGTGTGTGTATACATATAGCTAAAAAGGGTATGAGGCAAAGGCCAAATCCAGAACATTCCTGATCCCAAATCTAGGACCTTCCTACTATACCATATTGCCTCAAATTGGTTAATTTTGACACACAGTCCAAATTCCAAACAAAACATGCTGCTTTTTGAATTTTATGACTCTTCTTAAACTTTATTCAAAATAAAGTTTACTGGGGCGGCTAGGCGGCACAGTGAGTAGAGCACTGGCTCTGGAGTCAGGAGGATCTGAGTTCAAATCCAACATCAGACACTTAACACAAAACTAGCCATGTGACCTTGGGCAAGTCACTTAACCCCAACTGCCCTACCTTCCCCTCTCCAAAGAGCAAACAACAAAACAAAACAAAATAAAGTTTATTCTCATTATTCTAAATCTGTTCCTATTTCTAACTTTGATTTTTGTGGCTCCACTATTCATCCTATTTTTTATCTTCAAATATTTGGCTTTATCTTTAGAAACAGGAATTAAATAAAAAGGGAAAAATCAACTAGTTGCCACAATTTGCTGATTCAACTTTGTTCAACATCCCTCACTTCTCTCCCTTCCTCTTTACTTCTACCTTTCCGGCCCCAGTTTATCCCTTCAGTCACCCATTGCAACAGTATCCTAACAAAGGAGTCTTCCTTCTTCTAATCTACTTACCGTCTCCTTGTTTCAATGAATCTTTCATAATACTGCCAAACTAATCATCCTTATTGATAGATCTTGTCATGCCACTCCTCTGCTCAAAAATTTTCAGTGGTTTCTTACTGCCTACAAAGTATAATCTCCTATATTTAATATTAAAGATCCTCTACAATCTGGCACCATGTTACCTTTTTACTAGCCTTAGGTCACTTCTCTATATACTCTGTTCTGAACATTCTCTGCTTTCCCCACCTTCATAATTTTGCCCACACCATTCTCTATGCCCTGGAATATCCTCCTTCTTCTTGATTTGATGATTTCCTACCAATCTTTTAAAAGTCAATTCAAATCCTACTTCTCCCATTACACCTTTCATCATATATGTAATGACTTCTCCCCAAGGATTTCATATGATAATATACATTATTACAGTTATCTATGTTGGTCTTATTCCCCCAACAGACTATAAATTCCACAAAGGTCAGGTCTGTTTCTTTGTTCTATTTTATGTTTCCCTCAGAGTTTACTGAGTTGTCATTGCGTTATTGTTGTTGTTGTTATCATTATTATTATTATTAACAGGAGCTTTAATAAAGCTAGATTTAACAAATATGTATTTGAATGAACTCAATCAGAGATTAAATTGCTTCATTTAATAAGGTGTTACTTTAGCTAAAATGGTTCCATTAAAATAGAAAGTAAGCCCTAAATTATTTCTCATGACCAACTTATTAATGGGGAAAACTTGCACAATTTAAATAAAATTTTAAAATTCTAAATAAAAAAGTTACAAATTACATAAAATATTTTTAAAGTAACTCCCTTGACAAGTCATGTTTAAAATTAAAACAACTGACACTACAGGAACACAAAGTGAAAGATGTAATCATGTATCAAAACAATTAAAAATGAAAGATTACCAGATTAGGTAAGTACAAAACAAGAGTTTAAACTGCAGACTTGTTTCAAGTCTACCAATTTAAAATTTTCTTCCAACTCACTACTACTTTTTAGCTAACAAGTCGCTTGTTGTTCAGTTGTTTTCAGTTGTATTTGACTCTTTGTGACCCCACTGGGGGTTTTCTTGGCAAAGATATTGAAGTGGTTTGCCATGTCCCTCTCCAGCTCATCTGACAGATGAGAAAACTGAGGCAAACAGAGCTAAGTGACTTGTCCAGGGTCACACAACTATTAAGCGTCTGACGGCAAATTTGACGGCAAATTTGAACTCGGGAATATAGTCTTCCTGACTCAACTGGAACACTATACCACCTATCTGTCCCCAACAAGTCCCTACTTCAAATCTATCAAAAACCTAACAGGGCAGTCAGCCAATCATCTGTATTTCGGTTCCATAAAAAGTGACTGTGTGGCCAAGAAAATACTGGGTATTTTAAAAGTTATTTTATTTATTAAATAAATTATTTAATAAAAAATAAATTTTATTTATTAAAAGTTATTTTATTTAAAATATTATTAAATTACTTAAGTTGAGATTTAAATATTGTGGAAAATATGGAATAAATGAGTAAAAACAAGGATGGATTTGACTTTTAAGTCAAATTTATTTAAATCACTCATCAAGAAGACTCAATTTAAATCATTTCCCCCTGCAAAACACAATTTTTTTCCTTGCTCAACATAAAATCAAAAAATGTCTCACTCAGCAATTGAGAACTGTGCCCAAAGAGCTATCCAACTGTGCATACCCTTTCATCTAGCAATACTACTATTAGACCTATTTCCCAAAGAGATGGAAAAAAGAGGGTAAAGGACCTATTTGTAAAAATAACTATAGTAGTTCTTTTTGTGGTGGCAAAGATTTGGAAATTAAGGGGATACCCATCAGTTGGGGAATGGCTGAACAAGTTTTGGTATATGATTATAATACAGCAATACTGTATGATGATCAATTGTGAATGGCTTCGCTATTCTCAAGTAATACAATGATCCAAGACGACCCCAAAGGCCTCAGGATGAAAAATGCTGTCTACCTCCAAAGAAAGAACTGTTGGAATCTGAAAGCAGATACAAAATATATTTGAGAATTTTTTTTGTGTTTTTTTTTTTCCTTTGGGTCTGTGTCTTCTTTCACGACATGACTAATATGGTAATTGTTAGTTGTGTTTGTCCTTCGTTTTCAAAGAGGATCATGATATCAGAGAAATGATGACATGATTTGCCACTGACTTTGATTTGAGGGAGGGAGGGCTGTGCAAGGTCACTAAGCAGCCTCGCTTTCTCCTCCAGAGCCATCTGGGTCCAGTGGCCAGAGATTCATCAGGACGACTGGAGATATGTTTTATGTGACTGAATATGTATAACCTATATCAAACTCCTTACTGTTTCAGGGAGGGGTGAAGTAAGAGAGGGAGAGAGAATGTTAAAAACTGTCTTTACACGTAACTGAGGAAAATAAAATATTTAATATATATCTTAAGAAAGAAAAAGTAGAAAATTTCTCACTCATAGTCATTCTCTTAATATGCACTAAGAGAAAATATATGACAAGCTAGTAAGAGTTCCAAAGGATTTTTTCAAATGAAATTTGTATTAATCACAATATCTATATACATTTGAAACCAGTGAAATGAAATTATTCAATTTAAAGAAGATATATTCGCTTACTTATCATACTGAATGATGCTGCATATTCTGATCATTTTTGACATGTGGGATTCATAGATTGCTTGCAAAAACTCCTCATAAGACTGGGAACCGCTGATCTAGGAGGTACTAAGAAAAACAAACTACTGGTAGGCAGTATAGTTTTTCATAACTAGCAATAGCTGCTACTATAAAGCACTTAGCATCCTCCAGAGATGGCTACAACCTTAAACTTCTTCATCTAAGGTTTTTATTTCTAATTTCATACATGGAAACTATAAAGGGGGGGAGAATTTTATTTATAGGAGTTAATTTTACATAAAACAACTATTCTGTGAAGTGAGGGATGCCTGGAGGTGCTATTAACATCTTTATTCTTGTTCACTACCTTTTAATAATGAGCATAATCAAATATCCAAATCAGATTTTCAGCAGTTAACTTTAAGACATGATAATGAATCCATAAACTAAATACAGGTTTCTCTTACCAAACAGTGCTGTATTTTTCCATTATTTCTAAATAAGAATAGGAAATAGAAACTTAATGTGTCAAAGCATCATTAATTCCTTGTGGTCACTGAAAAAAATCATTATCTACTCCATGGCCTCCAGTACTTATGATATATCAACTCTCTCCTTCAAAGCATTATCAAGGCAACAAATTGTCACTTTATTAATTTATACATTGTTTAGTGTAATTTACTATCTGTACCATTCCAACATTTATACTAATCTCTACAACATGCTATCAGCATCTTCAATGTACATAACTTCACAACAATTCCAACTCATAGTAAGAGCTTTAATTTTAGAATTACTTTGAAAGCATAAAATATAAGAAAACCTGTATGTATATCAACCTTTTTGAGTCTTATAAAAACAGTATATAAAATGAAAATTTAAGTACTAGTCTAACCTAAAATTCTACATAAAAATCTAACTATGAACCAAACTAAAACATATTTAAAGTCTGAGAGGATTCTCACCTTTATATATGTTAAGTTTTCCAAGTGAAAAACACATAACAGATGGTTAGTCCTAACAAACAGTTAAAATCCCATTCCAAATCCTAACAAATTTAATTATTGAAGTATTCTGTTGATGTACAATGAATGTATCGATGTTTAATTCTTCCACAGAACTCTATAAGAAAAATCTAGTTTAAAAGATGCTCAACATGATCTTCGTATACCAAATAAAATCACAAACACAATTAATTTTCATTGTTTTGGGGACTCCCGGATGACTTTTAAGGTACCTTTTAGCTCTAAATCTATGATCATATAGTAGTATTATCCAAATTTTTAATGCAACCACACCACTTTCCAATTATCCAGATACTGAGTAAAAACCACCAAACTGTGGAAGTCACACAGAGAAATGGCCTTAAGAGTTCACCTATTTATCAAAAGCTATCCCTTTAAAAGGCTGATGTCTATTAATGATTTAAAACAGCACAGTAGGGGGTTAATGTTGTTGTCTGACTCACTTTCATCAGTTTAAGTACCCATTAGCCCTCATTAGCATGGGTGCTCCATTGGTCTTTTGAAGCCTATTTCAGCTCTAGCCTGGCAAGGAAGGTGGAGCCTCTTTCATAAGCCTTGAAGATTGAAGTTCTTCTGCTTGCTCAGATGGGCAGAAATTAAGGTGACCTTCCTTAGCAACTGAGCCATTCCTTTCTTCATATAAGTTAGATAAAAGGAGACTTATTAATACTGAACGGAATGCAAAACAATTGCTTACATAAAAAAATTTAAAGTTGGCTTTCAGCATATTCGTTATTTACACTTTTGTCATCATAAGATCTTAGATTCAGATGTCCAATATTCTCAAAGTTAAGTGACTTATTCAAGATAACACCATAAGCAACTGTTAACAAGGGTCTTCCAAATTTCAACTGCTGTGCTCTATTACACCACCTCGCTTTCAGGATGCAAAACATTTAACATCTACTGACCAAAGATCATTCCCCAAAACATACATGTGAAACGGTTTCCAAAATGAAGATAAATGAGAATTATCAGTAAAGATAGAGAAATATGTTATACATCACAAATAACATGAGAAATGAGAAACAAAATTACTGTTTTCCAGTCCAACGAATTGTTAAAGACATGAATAATCAGTAATGGAGGCGCTATGGGAAGTCAGACACTAAGTTACTCTTGATGGAGCTCTGAATTAGTCCAACCCTTCTGGAAAACAATTTGGAATCATCCAAGAAAGGTCACTAAACTCTTCATATCCTTTCATCCTGCAATCCTACTTTCAGGCATAAATCCCAAGAAGGTGAAAGACACAAAGGAGGGTTCTACATATATCACAATATTCATGACAGCACTTTTCTGGTAGCAAAAAACTGGAAACAAAATGGGAACTGAATGAACAATTTGTGTCATGACTATAATGCAGCTCTCCTGCACTTTACATATGAGACATTCAGATAAAAAGACTTATCTAAGCTGATGCCAAGTAAGCAGAACCAAGAAAGAACACAAAACAGCAACTGAGTTCAGAATAAATGCAATGTACACCACATAATTCACAAGTCAGATGGCGCATATATCAACAGTTGTATTGACTGGTTTTAATTGTTAAAAGGGAGAGTCCTGGGGCAGAAGGGAAGGGAAATATAGGAAGACTGTTGTAATGCTTTAAAAAGGCATTAATAAAATCAATTAAAATTTCAAAAATTAAAAAAAAAATCCAACTGGAAGATACATATCCTTTCAGAACTACAAAGTTGTGAAAGTCCTTTAAATTTTGTAAGAAATCTCCCTCTTGACTTCCTCTTTAAATCCCTGACTTCCTTAAACTCCAATATAGCACTACTTGTCTACATGAGGACTTTCCTGGTCCTCCCAGCTGCTAACGCTCTTCCATCCAAGGTTACTCTGCATGAGTTTTGTATATACCTGTATCTTTACATGCTACCTCCTTTATTCGAACAGAAGTTCCATGAGGATAGCGAATGAATGTTTCAAGGTTGTCTTTATATCCCCACTGTCTAGAACACAGCAGATGCAAAATAATGTTGAACCGACTGTAAACCTAATTATCATATGCCTCTTTTATGATTTCCAAAGACGAATGAAGCGTTTTTACAGTAATAAAAATTCAAAGCCACATGACTATTCCTACATTTCCTCCATTGTTTTTTCAGGCCAAAAAGTTATCATGAAAACACAAAGAATAAGGGGCCATCATAAACTATACTGTTTTATTCAATGTAGAGAAAGAAATGTAAATTATTGTTTCTGACTGCAAAACACTTGCAAATTCAAGAAATCACTGAAGACTGCTGTTTTGGGGTGGTTGGGAGGAAGAAGAGGTAGGAGAATATTCCGAGCTTTAACTTAGAAATACCAATCCTGGCAGCAATGTAGTAGATGAGAGCTGTGTTGACAGAACCAAACCTGCAGGCTGAGGAACTAATAAGGAACCTAGCAGTCTAAACAAGAGGTAATGAGGGCTTCAACTGGGGCAGCTGTGATGATAAGGGAGTAGGGGACAAATGCAAGAGAAATCTCTGAAAACTGCCAGAGCATAGTAACTGAATCTATATGGGGGGACTCCAGTGACTCCAAGGGGGATAGGAGAATCAGGAAGAGAAGCTGGGTCAGGGCAGAGTGAAAACAATAAGCTCAATCTTGAACCCATTTTCAGTATTCTGTCCTACCACAACATCCAATTAGAGGATTCTAGCAGAGGGAAGTGTGGAACTACTGATCACACTAGAAAAGTAACTTTACCTCTCCAGCCTTAACCTTCCATGTCTGTAAAATGAAGGGGCTGGGACAGCCTCTAAGATTCCTTCTAACATTCTGTGACCTGGGCTTTGAAGTTAGGTCTGAATGGGATAAAATGGAAAGAATACCAGATTTTAAACCTCAACTCTTGACATCGAGTACATTTGTGCAACTGTGGACACTTCACTTAACCTCTCTAGTTTCAGTTTTCTCATCTATAAAGAGGACTGGACTGGATGACCTCTAAAGTGTCTTCCAGCTTTAAATCTCTGACACTATGATGTAGATCGTAATCATAACAGAAGAGAGAGTTACAGCTAAGGAAGCAGATCAGATCATTAAGGGAGGGAAGACATAGGGAAAAGAACACAAGGCTAACAAGGTCAGAACTTCTTGACAGTAAGAAAAATCAAAAAAAAAAAAAAAAAGAACATAAAACAATAGGAAAAGAACAAGGAGGGTAAAGTACCAGAGAAGTCAAGATGTTAAAAGTGAAGCAGAGTTTATAAAGATGAATCTTAACAAAAAGCTACTGATTTGAAAATGAGCACTAACCACCTTCAAATATACAGTATTAGTAGTGTGGAAAAAAGCAGAAAGTAAGTAGAGGCTGCAAATGTTGGTTAATCTTTGATATTCATAAAAATAGCTGCCCCAAATTCTCCGAAAACAGGAACCAAGTGGAACCATTATTGTATTACCCACCTAGTACTCTGCATTTAAAATAGTTACAGGCGGATACATTCAATATAAGCTCCTGAGGAGGAACCTTCTCTCCCTGGACAGATCTGCACCTTTTCTGCAACTTACAGTGTTGCTGCCTGGGGCACTCAAAGATCAAATGCTTTGCCCACCCTGAGAGAGCCAGAGTTTGGGGCTTCCTAAGCCCTAAATCATCTCTTTATCTACTATAATAAGTTGATATAATTTTATGATAATGACTAAAGAATAAAAAAAATTTAATTATATCTAGTATATAAATAATTCCCAATTTAGAAACATACTATATTTTAGAAAATCATTCATAAGAAAGTTATTTAAGATCCAGGACAGTTTCCTGATAGAAAAGATATTAGAAATAATAGTGATACTAATAATACTTCACTATTTCATCAAAATAGGTTTATATTAGAGGAAAACTGATAAGAAACATGATCAAAATCAGTAAATTCATTAAGCATATGGATATGTTTTGTGAACATGATTTCCATCAAAATCCCATCAAATCAAACGTATTTAAACTAAGGGGAAAGGAAGCCTCTTAAAACGAGTAACTTAAGAAGAATTTTAAAAATTTATTTTTTTTAGTAATTTATTTTTCCCCAATTACATGTAAAAACAATTTTTAACATTTGTTTTTAAAACTTTGAGTTCTAAATTCTCTCCCTCCCACCCACTGAGAAGGCAAGCAATTAGATATAGGTTATACATGTGAGAACAATTTTTTTTTGTAATACAGCAACTCATTACTCCCCACAAAGTTGTTCAGACTGACTCAAAAAGAATTTTATGGTGATGCCTCATTTAGCTAGGGCTATTCCCTGTAAATGAGTTTTCTAAATAACTTAAATTTTATGTTGAAACACCTTAACTTTTCATAAGATGATGGAAATTCGTCTAAAGTATATTACATACTACTGTGCCTTCTTAAATAGAGTATATTAGATATAATCAGCAAGAAAATTTCTGTATTTGGAAACAAAAACAAATTTGCTACCACTCTGGGATGGCAAGACAACTTTTATGTCTCTCCAATGTTCAAATGAAGCCATCCTTCATTCCTTCGATGGCACTGAATACCTTGATGATTTAGGGTCCTCATGATAAATATTCATTTTTGTACTGACTTGTTAATAACCCTAAGAAGTAGAGTTTTTTATACCAATGCTGAGTGGAACCAACCTATTAAGATTTTTGAATTATTTTGTATTATTTTAAAATGGTTTTCACTGCCAGACTAACAACTGTCCTTTCTTATTCTTTGTAGCAGTCAGCATATAGGTCTCTAAAAAGCTCTTCCTGTATCTCCTTTCTTCTTCACACAATCCATCCCCACTCTCCAAGCCCACCCCCCATAATAACTGCTTCCAATATTTGTTGAACTGCAAAAACAGACAACCCAGGTTGTAAAAACTGCAAAAACATGCTGAGTACATGAGCTTTAGTGTCCAGTGCTTACCTAACATCTCTTAACTTCTTCTGGAGATCTTTTTTACTTATTCCCTTATTTATGGCTATGACTCAGGGAGGTAAGGTTACCCTTTAGTGACCTGTGAATAACTGAGGTACTACTGTAAATTCACCACTGGTAAATCCACAACAGGTTACTGGGAGCATTCAACAGTATATCACTAACCCTGAAGGACTGTTTCACATAGGGAAAATCTGCTCTCCTACAAAATGTTTCTTGTTGCTACTGTCATGGATGAAATACTGAACTAGATGGCCCACTGGCCTGACCCAGTGCAGTATGTCCTTTGCTCTTGTGTTCTGAATATTAAGACTATCATTACCTGAGAATTCAGGCTTATTATAGTGCTACTGCTTTTCTGACCAAAAAAAAAAAGCAGTAACAAATAGAAAAAGAGGCAAATTTCAATTTCTGTGTCCAACATTTTAAAAGCTACTAAGCAGTGCACACTCATGAACAAACCTTGGATTTCTCTCTTTTGCGATCAAATTGACATCTGTCATTTTTAACTCTCAGCAATTATTCCTCTGCTTTTTCTTCTACCCACCAACTGTTGACAAGGAGCTCATAAAAAGTTGATATAATTACTCTACTTCAAACTAACAGTGCTTTAGACCTCCATTCTGAGGAAGCATATAAATTATTAATATTTCAAAAATACCGAGCCAATTTTCAAAAGTGGAAAAATGGACACCTTAAGGTTACTTCATCCCTCCCGCAGCAAAAAGGAGAATAAACCAGGGGCTATGTCCTTCCTCAACTCCAAAAAGATGCTATCTACCACACTGACATCTGACTTCAAAAAAGGGGCTGAGGGGCAAGTGAAGAAACAAAGACAGAGAAGAAATGACCTGCACAGCTGATTACTTCAGATCACTAATTAAGAGCCTGAAGAGACCTCAGAGATTCTCAAGTCGAATTATGCCGTGTTTTCTATTTTTTAAGAAATGTGGTACATATTTGATTAATAATGTGGGAATTGTACACATTTGTATTAAAAGAAGTTTTTAAATTTACGTTGCTATTTTAGTCAGTATTTCTGAAGGAAAAACCCTACAATAAATGCTACATATGCCACCCTCATCCTCAGAACATGAGCCGTGCAGCAGAGGTAAAGGTATAAACAAACTTGGGAAGATGCCTCAGTTTGGGAAAGGTGGTTTCTGAAAGGTTTGCTGTACAAAAATCAATACAATTTCCCCATAGGTTCATGATGTAAAATTCTATAATCAAGGCTTGTAGATCTGTAATTATGGTATGTCAGCTACATTTAAACAAGACTGTTAAAAGATTGTTAAAGTTAAACTAACACAATTGCAGTGTGAATTGTCTTAGTCTCATTCTAATCTACTGATGTCACTTTCATTTAATCAGAGGCAAACTATGGGCCAACATCAGAGCTATTTCACATGCCCTAACATTCGATGTTCACATTAGATTTTTTTTGTTAGCAATATAAAATGGCTATGTAAAGATATATTAAGAAAGTTATTTTTAATCTATTCATTTATTTACCAGTAGAACATTTCAACTGGGTTCACTGTAACATAAGTTGGTTTCAAAGTGATTTTGTTATCAACTGAATGGGTGCAGTTTTCCTTAAGAGAAAACTTCCATAACCATACAGTGATCACAAAACTAACAAACCATTTATTTTTGGAAAATATTCCTACTTCAGAGACCTAGAGACATGAATAGTTTATTCAAAACTGCATGTCAACAATTAACATAAATTCCACATTTTTCTTCTCTCCTGGAGCAAATTCCTTTCTATCACAGGATCGTATATTTAAATGTGAAAGGGAACTTAGAAATCTTCTAGACCAGTGTCTTCATCTTACAGACAAGGAAATTAAAACTCAGAAAAGCTGTGATTTGTCCTAGGTCAGAGAACTAGTGTTACAGCCAGGATTTGAACATGTATCTTCTGGACTGCAAATCTTTCCATTCCAACACAAGAATTTTCCTTTATTATATAGCATATATAAAAACACATACAATGTGTTGCATAACACAGTCATAGAAGGAAAAGGCTATTTATAACTTACAATAATGCTGTACACTGTTATTTAGAAGTTTAACATGAGCAAGATATGGCTTATGTGACTGTATATAGTTCTCCTACAAAGTAACAAGTTACGAAGACTCCTTGAAGAAGTAAGCTACAACAACTAAGAAGCAAGTTGTAACAGCCATAACAATATATCAGAGTTAGATGACTTCCACTAAACAAGCTAAGCAGTTCAGAAGGCAGCTGCCAGAAGACGACTTGCTTTTAAGAGGCATGTATTACCACAAAACACACGTAAGATTTCCAGGTATGATAACAGAACCAAATAATGTATCTAACCAAATTACCTAGGTATTTCAGGAATCATCTGGTGAAACACTCGAGTAAATTATATTTTCATTTTTTTTTAAATTTGCTTTTAGTTTACAAGATTCAGTTCCACAATCCCTTGAGTATCAGATTTTCTCCCCTCTCTTCTCACCCCCCCCCCATGGTGGCATGCAATCATGTATAGGATCTGCAAATACTTTCACATTGTACAATAGTCTGGTTGTAGCCAATGAGTGAACACTGGGAAAAAAGAAACAAAACCAAACATGAAAAAGAACAATAGCATGTATTGCTTCAGTCTCCATTTAAACTCTAGTCTTTCTAGATCATTCTCTGAATGTAGATATCTCCTTCCATCCTGAGACTTGTAGAGTTGTCTTTTAGCTGTATGTTGCTGAGGAGAGTCCAGTTTATCAAGGTTGGTCATCACACATACGATGTGTCCGTGACTGTGTACAAATTCTTCCTGGTTCTGTTCTTCTCACTTAGCATCAATTTGTGTAAGTCTCTCCAGGTAATTATGAAGTCCATCTCCTTCCCATTTCTTATAGCACAATAGTATTCCATTACATTCATATACCATAACTTGTTCAGCCATTCCCCAATTGATGGGCATCCCCTATATTTCCAGTTTTTTGCAACCACAAAGAGAGCTGCAATAAATATTTTTGGACATACAGGTCCTTTTCCCACTTCTGTGATCTCTTTGGGATATAACCCCAACAGTGGTAATGCTGGGTCAAAGGGTATGCAGTTATTTATAGCCCTTTGGGCATAGTTCCAGATTGTTCTCCAGAATAGTTGTATCAGTTCACAACTCCACCAACAATGCATTAGTGTTCCAATTT
>CM053587.1:1266124-1276783 GCA_028646515.1 Pseudochirops corinnae
CATCCTCTCCAGCATTTGTCATTTTCCTGTTTTGTCATCTTAGCCAATCTGACTGGTGAGATGTGGTACCTCAAAGTTGTTTTGATTTGCATTTCTTGTATCAATAGCGATTTAGAGCATTTTTCCATATGCTTAAAGATATCTTTAATTTCTGCCTCTGAAAATTGCCTGTTCATATCATAAATTATATTTTCATACAAACTAGAAACTAAGATGGATGAAAACGGGGGAGGAAAACTCTTGTTATAATATCTATTTTTTGCCTTTTGGAATGGGGAATGCAGGGCAATTGGGGTTAAGTGACTTGCCCAAGGTCACATGGCTAGTAAGTGTTGAGTGTCTGAGGCCAAATTTGAACTCCCGTCCTCCTGATTCCAGGGCCAGTGCTCTATTCCCTGCACCACCTAGCCAGCCCTATATTTTGTATAAAAAAAAAAAGTATAGAGATAATTTTTAGATTGTTATAAAGCTCAAAAAACCATCATCATTGAAAAGGGCTAAGTTTGGATCACATGATATTTGAAACATTATATCCAGCTAGGTGGCACAGTGGACAGAGTGCTGGGCCTGGAGTCAAGGAGACTCATCTTCCTGAGTTCAAATCTGCCCTCAGATACTTACTAGTAGCTAGTAGCTGTGTGACCCTGAGGAGTCACTAACTCTGTTTGTCTCAGTTCCTTATCTGTAAAATGAGTTGGAGAAGGAAATGGCAAACCCCTCCAATATCTGCCAAGAAAACCCCAAAAGGAGTCATGAAGAGTTAGAAACATCTGAACAACAATTTATGTAACATTAATCAGAGGAATCATAGAATGAAAATCACAAAATTTCAAAGCTGGAAGGAGCCTCAGTAGACACCCAGTCCAACCCCATACACAAAAGAAATCTCCATTATAACATATTCAACAAGGGGTCATTCAGTCACTTATTAAAAATATCTAAGGAGGGGAAGCCATCACGATCACCTCTCTAAGTAGCTCATTCCAAATTTAGACAACTCTTATAAGAAGTCTGCAACTTTTGCCACTTTGCAACTTCCACCCATTGTTCCTGGTTTTCTGCGGCCAAACAAAACAAATCTTATCTGACCTCCACATGAAAGTCTTCCAAATATACTTGAAAATAAGCTCTCATTTCTCCAAAATCTTCTTTCCTTCAGCTCTTGTGTTCAGTTCCTTTTACTGATGCTCATATGACATGAACTGAAGTCCTTCACCATCCTAGCTGAATGTCCTCTAGACACTCTCCAGCTTATTAATCTCCTTCTTAAGCCATGGTTCCCAGAACTGAACCCAACATTCCAGATGAAGTCTGACAAGGGAAGAGGACTATGAGACTATCAAGCTTAAAAAAAACCAAACCAGCTGTCCGGTACTCCGGTGGTAACTGTTGTCCTCCTAATATAGCAAAAGCCATCAGAATTGAGAGAATAAAGTTATAATTCCTGCTCTTCTACTAACTAGCTGTGTGACCCTGGGCAAGTCACTTCACCTCCCTAGGCCTCAATTTCCTCTTCTGTAAAAATGAGGAAATTAGACCAGAACACAGATTTTCAACCCTCTTTATGCCCCAAATAACCCTAGGCTCAGTTCTGAGCCCTGTTATTCAGTCCTCTTGCACTTTTTGTTCAGGTGGCTATGTAAGGAAATTAGCAAATCTTGATGAAGAAAAATATTTAGGTAGTAATACTAGGAATAGATTCTAGAAATTTCTAAATGAAAATGAAATGGGAATTTGAAACCACTAGATAAGAGATAGTCTTCATTCATCAGATGTGCCACATTCAGAAGCAAATTTGGCACAAATGATTTGCAGCAACTGATTTAAGTTTGAGTCCACTCTTCCCAGAGACAAGGGTGGTATGGGGGACATTTTGCCTCCAGCTCAGTGAAATATGGTGTTTTATATATATATATACGTTATATATAAAAATTAGAAAGGGGGTACCAAAACAAGACTTGCATTAATGACACTACAGAAAACACCATAACTCATCAAGGTAAACCCCTAGAAGCCTGGGGAGCCAATGCAGCCTCTGGGGAGTTAACTGGATGATGACAGTAGGAGCTGGGAGAAGGACCCAAGAGTCTACATAAGCTATACCAGTCTTACCAAGCAGCATGCTACAGGAGCTTTAACCGGGTTTCCCCCCATATCTTTACCTCTCTAAATATTTAACACTACTCTGTACAGAGTAGACATTTAGTAAATGTTCGTTGATTTTGGAGCACCTTCAAAGGACACTGATCAGAATGATAAGTTCACTTTGGTGAGAGGAAATGGGTCTCTTCAGCCCAAGGAAGACATGAGGGTTCTCACTGAGGAACTTTGTATTTGAAGTATTTGAACAGCTTATAGAAGAAGGATTTAACTTATTCTGCTTGGCCTCATGGGGTAAAAGAAAGAAGCGTAAAGAGGCATATTTAAGTGTTGCAAGGGGAAAATTTCCCTATTAATCAGAAATGTCCAAAAGTGGAATGAGTTTCCCCATGAGGGAACCTCTGCACCAGAATCCTTTCTTTATTTTAGCCTATTATACTTCTGTGCTGATCTACCTAATAGATGTAAGACATTTCAACATATGAATTAGCCATGTGACTTGTATTCTATATGGCTTTAAATTTTCAGGAGTGTAGAGAATTTGAGGCCTATATTAAAGGTCACAAAGCTAGTACCTGAGGTAACTAGAAAACCTTCCTCACTAAATCTACATTTCTTCCGGGTGCTATTACATTTCTCTGAAAAGAATCCTCTCTCCTAACACTCCAGTCCCAGGCTGCCTTAAGAACCAGTAAAAAATGTCTTTTTCTTTCTTTCATATGAAATTTTCGCTTGCTCTCAGGGAGTGGTTGCCTTCCTACTCTCAAAGCTAATCCTCTGAGAGAGTGGTTACTAGGTGCTCTCTTCTCTACTCCCAGACTATCACTTTAGGAAGAGGTGATTGCATTTGAAAATCTAAGAATTATTTAACAGTAAAAATCAGCGATATCTGTTAAAATACTCACCAGCATTATACTAAATTTTACAAATCAATAACACTGCTGCCCATCTATGTGTTTGCATCTCTTCATCTTGGTTAAGATGTAGGTTGGGTTTTTTCCCTTTTTTGCCCCCCTGCTGAGCAATGCAAGAAAAGTAGCACCTAAGGTGGACAGGGCCGGACTTGGTAGTCAGGAGGACCTGAAATCAAATTCCCGCCTCAGAGACCTATTGTGTCCTTAGGCAAATCCCTTGGCATCACTTTCCGAACGTCATGGTCCTCTTCAAGAACAAAGGTCAAACAACATGAAGCAAGTCCCATGAGCTCACTTAGCCTCAATTTCTTCCTCTGCAAAATGGGTATAAATAATAGCACATATCTCAGAGGTCGAGTCAGGAATTTTAATAGTACCCTGCCAAGCCACAACCTACAGTCATCATGCCAGGAAGCAAATCCTGTTGGAAATGGAACCAGTCTTCATCACCCAAAGTCACCCACAGAGCAGCCACACCAGAACGATTGGAGCGACAAGGCATCCAGAGGGAGACAGGAATCAGCAGCTTCAGGGCAAGTCAAACTGCTCTCACCAAGTAGACCACCATTTCCTTCAAACCCTGATGGAGACAACCCTGGACCCTGAGGCCCAGAGCCCCAGGAATAACAGTAATCTTGATCATGTGTGCCCTTCCCCCTTCCACCAATAATCTCCAGTGATTCCCTTATCCTTTCCAGGATCAAACACAACATGCACTTGGTGCTCAAAGTGCCTTCCTAACCTAAGCCCCCTCCTACCTTCCCAGGTTTCCCTGGGGCTTCTTCCCCATACAGACTCTTCAATTCAGTGGCACTGGCTTCCTGGATGTTCCACAAACATGATACTCTTCTCAGTCCCGGTCATTTTCTCTGGCTGTCTCCCATGACTAGGTTAACTCTTCTTACCTCCTCGGCTCTGCCTATTGACCTCCCTAGCTTCCTTTCAATCTCATCTTTATAAATCACTTCTTCTACCTGAAGCCTTCCCCAACCCTTTTTAATTCCAGTGCCTTCCCTCTGTTAACTATTTCCTATTTATCTTGTTTGCATGTTGTCTCCCCGATTAGATTGTAAGCTCCTAGAAGAGGAGCTTACCCTCAGTGTACCCTCAGTGATTATAGGCGCAGTGCTTGGCACAGAGTAAACACTTAATACATATTTACTTATTGTTCACATACCACAAAACCTTAAAATCTTAATCTGCTAGCTAATACTACATAGTGCAGACCAAAATGATAATTTAGGAAATGACTGGGGAGCATAATAATTAAGACAAAAATCCCCTTCTAACCCTGGTGCAACCAAAACAAAACACCCAAAATATAATAAGGCCGTGTTATAAGGGAACAAAAGCTGGGAAGATCATGTAGCAAGGATAACATATAATAGATGCCCATCAGGAAGGATTCCAGGAAGTCACAACAAACTAACAGGGAGGCTGAAAATTCAATGAAATATGCAAAGGGCCAGATTAATTGCATAAAAGTTTATTTTGTTGTTCAATGGATCTACATTTCGCACTTGAATGGCAGCTTCAAATATAAATGTTATAGTAAAGAAGATGCAGTAGAAATCATGATATTTGCTGAGCAAATCTCTTTGGCCAGTGTATTTGGAGTTCCCACAAGAATGAGGTCATGAGCTTCTTTAATATCTCATATGTGTTAGATACCACCAAGAGTATATAGCTCTTGTCTACTTGGTAACTAAAAAGTATGCTGGGATTTATTAAAATCTGTTAAAAATTACTGAAGAGAACTATGTCCTTAGTGAATTACTTGTAGCTATTTATCCAAAGTCACAAAACTTTGAAAATACCATTTTTTTCAATGTTTATTATCAATTATTTGTAAACACAGCCCACGTGACCCTTTCTCTCAAATTTTTTCCATCAAGTACTAAAGCCTTCACATTAGAAATATTAAGAACAAGTCAAAATCTAATACCACTTTCATCATACTTCAAAAGCAGTCATCAATACTTTTGTCCTGTAAAAAGGAAATCATATATTCATTTCAAAATTTTATCTTAAAGACAATTTTTAAAGTTTGCCAGTCACTACTTATTGGATAAAGTTATCTAACATAAGAAAATCATGAAAATGCAAAAGGTATCTTCTTGAAGTCTGAAAGATCTGGGTTCAAGTACTGCCTCAATAGATAGATAGTATTTATCTGACTATAAGCAAATCCGTCAACAAACACTTATTAAGGGCTTCCTAACTCGAGGTTCAGTGCTAAATTCTGGGAATGGAGAAAGAGACAAAAAAGAGTCCCTGCCTTCAAGGAGCCAAAATCCAAAAGGGGAGACAACAGGTAAACAAACACAAGTGAAGAAAGCTGTATACAGGACAAATAAGGAGTCATCGAAAGAGGGAAAGCACAGGAATTAAAAAGGGATTAGGGAGGATTTCAGGTAGAAGGTGGGATTACAGTTGGGATTTAAAGGAAGCCAGGGAGGTCAACAGAGGGAAGAGAAGAGGGAAGGCACTCTGCAGGCAAGGAAGATAGCCAGAAAAAAGCCCGGAGCACAGAAACATAGAAAGAACTCTGTACAAACAAGTCACCTTTTAAATTACAGATGTATGAATACATGGAGTGAGTTATCACATCAATTCTTCACAGGGATGAAATTATAGATCCAGATGGAAAAGAAGGCAGAAGAATAAGCTCACAGGGGGCATGGAAGGAATGATTCCATGTCAACCCTTTATCCCAGGCATCTGGCACAGTAGGAAATGTCACTGGAATTTTAAGTGCGTTAACTTCCTCCCACACAACATTTACTCCCTTTTTCACCTTAGAATCTTTTCATCATCTGTCTCATATGCTTTGAATGGGCTCTAATCTCACCTCCCGCATTGCCCAACTGGAATTGCGCAGTTGGGTCCCCAGTGGGGCAGCTACTTGTACTCACAAATTGTTGTTTGTCCTTCCTTCTGGAAGAGGACTAATGACATCATGAGGATGATGTCTCGACTTGCACATGAACTGGGTTTAAGTGAGGCAGAACTATGCAAAGTCACTGTCTCCTCCAGAGCCATCTGGGTCTAATGGCAAGACATAGATCAGGACAACTAGATATGGCCCCAGATGCAGTAGGAGACACTGGCCTTTTTAAACTAAGAGGTCTGAGGCAAAACTCATTTAGTGATTAAGGCTAGGTAAGAAATGAGGCCAAAAAAATGCCTCTTTTATCTACTCAAAAAAAAACCCTAACAACCATACAATGAAGAAAAAAAATCTTTGCCAACAAAAATCCACCGACAATATGGTCCACAAAGTCACAACTAAACTGAACGTAACATAAACTCCTTGAAGGCAGGAGCTGTTTCATTTTTGTCTTTGTACCACCATCCTAGCACAGTATTTGGCACGATCCTTAAACACTTGATTCATGGACTGAGACTACTATGAAGGAGCTGTATTATTAATTCTGAGTATTTTTAATCTATCTTATACTCAAAAAGTTTTATAGTGTTGGCCTAAAAAAAATTCTCCCTATAATTTCAATATAATTACATGTTAGGCACCAATCCCTAAAATTTATTGCTTGATCAATTTTACATGGTGTCTTTCTTTCCAATGGTTCAAAGTTCATATGGGATATCTGTGGTAGAGCTTTCCTGGATCAAACTGATGAGGTGCAGGCTCTGGGAGCCTCCCTTGAGATCTCCTTAAATCTTTGAGGTGTAGGCTCTGGGAAATTCCTTGAAGTCTGATTAAATCTTCCCACCTGATGAGGCATTTGCAGAGGCCTAAGTTTTTCATTGTGGCTGGGCCCAAACCTGTTACTAGCCTAGCCCTCCGAGGTCCATCTACTTCCCACCCTTGAGCCTATCAAAATATCAATCCACTCTTGCATTGACCTCATTAACTCCTCCTGAAGACCCTCCCCAAACTCATTGCTGGAGTCTGACCTCATCTGATTCCTGAAGACCCTCCCCAAACTCCTCCTCTAGACCACCCCTAGATTCCTCCCACAACCTTTCTATATTTAAGACCCCATCTTCCCTCCATGTGGTGTGAAAGTGCCATAGAATGTCTTAGCACAGTCTAGCTGTGTGAGAGCACCATGAAATGACCTAGCACACACTTACTGTGTGGGAGTGCCATAGAATGACTTAGCACAGACTTACTCTGTCCTGCTTGCCCAGTGTGTTTATATTTTGGGGTCTCCAGAGCACCCCTAACCCTCTTTTTTTTTTTGTTTTGGAGGGGGAAAGGTAGGGCAATTGGGGTTCAGTGACTTGCCCAAGGTCACACGGCTAGTTTTGTGTGTGTAAGTGTCTGAAGTGCATTTGAACTCGGGTTCTCTTGACTCCCAGGCAGGTGCTCTACTCACCGTGCTGCCTAGCCACCACCCCCCCAACCCTCTTTATGGCTAACCTCATCAAAATCAGTCTGATCAACCACAGTAGGACACACCCTACCACGATCCCAACATGGAGATTTTGATCGTCTTTGGGATGAAGAACAACAAATGACCACGAGGAACAGAAGTCACATAATTTATCATCAAAAAAGTCAATATTTGTGTAAATCAAGACTTCTATCTCCACATGGAAAACACTCCTTCTGAACCTAGGTAGATGAAGCCTCTGGTCGCTTCCTAGAATTCCAAGGGTTCCACGTAAAGGTGTGGGCAAACAGCAATCACACCTTAAAGGAAGGAATTTACATTTCGTCTCTCCTTCCCCAGCACCGCCTCTTCGGCTAAGAAGCGAGCTGGCCAAAGGCTGCCCGCACAAGTGGCGATACAGACGCCACAACGATCTCCCTCGCCGGCCGGTAACGAGGAATAAACTGTGACGGAGCAGATGGAGCTTCAGAACCCTGGACATCTTCCGCAACGGGCTTCTCTTCTGCCTCAAAGCGCACCATTAAATAACGACCCACCAAAGCCAAGTGCACTTCCCTCGGGCTGCGCCGAACCCACAGCAGACGGGAGGGAGGGGCGGGGCCAAAAGAAAAAACCTAGTTGGGGGGCGCTGCGGAAGTGAAGCTTCGGCACGGAGGGGTCCTGGGGGCCTAAGCCCCGCCCGGGGCTGGGCGCTCTTGGACTTCCGCGGGCCCGTCTCAGGACGGCGCCGGACGAAAGTCAGCGCCCCAAATTCCAGGAGGGCTCCGCCCCGGCCGAACTTTCTGCCAAGTTCAGGAACAGAAGGCGTGTGCAGGCCCCGACCTGCTCGGCTGGCGGAAGAGGCGCGCTCCAGGCTCCGCTAGCCCCGCCCCCGGGGGGGCCGACCCGCGAGGCCACGAGGCCGCCGTCTCCAGGGGAGGGGGGCAGCGCGCCCCCCTCCCGGGCCCCCACCCTCGAGGCGCTCCTCGGGCTCGCGCTCGGCCAGTCGGCCCCACCCGGGCCTGGCGCCTGGGGCTCGGCACTCGCGGGAGCGGAGGCGCGGGAAGGGAGGGGGCGCCCCTCCATCCCATCGCCCGGCCCCGGCCCTGCCCGGGGTGCCCGCAGGGCAGCTAAGACGTCCCGAGGCTGGGGGCGCAGCCGTCGGGCCCGGCCTCCCGGGCCTCCCCGGCGCCACGCCGGCCCCAGCCGTGACGGGAGCAGGAAGGAAGATGTCGGCACTTACCGCTTCACGACGCCCGTTTTGATCTTGATCTGCCTCACGCGAGGATCGGCCATGGTCCCCCACGGAGCGCTGCCGGCGGAGGGAAGGCGAAAAGTCAGTGCTCTCTGAGGGGAGGAGACCGAGCACGCTTACACCGGTTATGTCCGTAACCCGTGGGAGGCCCCCGTGCGCATGCGCCGGCCCGGGCGCGGCCCCAGAGTGCTCTCGGCGTGGCCCCGCCTCCTCCCTGCCCTCCGCCCTCCCCCCCCCCCCACCTGGCGTCTGACCAATGGGAACCTGGGGACAGGTGGCGCAGCCGGTCCGGCCCCTCCCTCCCCTCCTAGCTCAGGTGGAGCGGTGGGCACGGGTTGGGGCGTCCGCGATGTTGGTGTTTTGGCCGCTGGGGTGTCTTTGTTCCTTACTCTCCCTCTCCCCGGTTGGATTGGGCCAGAAAGATGCCGCTGTTCCTTTTGTAAATGCACTGACGTAGAGAACTTGTCCCGGTGATGGCTCACGTTCTGAGTATCTGGGCACCGGGGGTGCCAGATGCACTTCCGTGTGGACTGTTGACTGTTGTTTATATGTTTACAGCATATACCGTATTAATATTTAGTACGTGGCAGACTATGGGATATGCTACAGTGTATACTCTGTATTGTGGAGTATGTATTGTATGTAGTTATTGTACGCTGTGCGTGAGCGCAGAGAACACTATCCCTAACTGTATGCTCTGTAGTTATGCTATATAGCATACTGTACATTCTAGTGTTATTTATATAGCGTATACTGCATAGAGTACAGACTTAAACTATCGGCTTTATTGTTTATCCTTCATACAGTATACATATATATGAAATATATATGTATATAAGCATGTATTTAATATGTGTGGTGTGTATAGTACATATAGACATATAGTTTGTGCTTACATACTATATATGTATAGTATAGATTAATATACTGTATATGCATATATGTGTATAGAGAGTATATGTACTGTGTATTCTTTTACATGGTATACATAATAAATAATAGTAAATAGTTTATTAACTATAAATAAGCATATAGTATATACTACATATACTATATTACTATATGTTTAATTCAGTAAATATTTATTAAGCACCTACTATGTGCTAAGTTCTGGGGATACAAAAAGAGTCAAAAGACAGTGCCTGCCCCACTACCTGTGTGAACTTGGGTAGGGCACATAAGCCCTGTGGCCCTTAGCTTCCTCATCTAGAAAGTGAAGATACTGGACTGGATCTACTCTAAAATTCCCTAGAACTCTAAATCTGTGAAGTAATAACTAATATTTATGTAATCCTTTAGAGTAGCGGTTGTGGGTTATGTTCAATTTGTAACAATGAAAATACATTCTACATATTGGATATTTACATTGCGATTCATAACAGTAGCAAAATTACAGTTATGAAGTAGCAATGAAAATAATTTTATGGTTGGGGGTCACCGTAACATGAGCAACTGTATTAAAGGGTCGTGGCATTCGGAAGGTTGAGAACCACTGCTTTAGAGCTTACACAGGGAGCACAAGTATCATCCAAGCTTGACAGACTAAGAAACTGGTTACAAAAAACCTTAGGTGACTTTTCTGAGATCATGTAATGGTAATGGAATTTGGAGATGCCCCTGTATTGGCTTGGTTTTGGGGCTGAGTGTTAAAACCCAGAGTTAGTGAGTCCCACTTGTGGGATGGATTTGTTGACGTGAAGAGAGAGGGCTGAACTGGGAGGAGCCGTGAATTGGGAGAGAGGCCCAAGCCTAGAGAAGGCCAGAAGGACTTTGGGAGAGCAGTATCCAGGATCGTGGAGCCTGAGTTGCTGAGAGAAAGATTGCTAAGAGCCCATTGGAACTGCCCAGGACTTTTGAGAACTGCCACCTGGAACTGCCAAGAACTGAGGAGGCATGGCTGTGATGCCGGTATTGTGTCTGTCTGTTTTGATGTGGTTTTGCCAGATTCACCAGATGGTGAAGGACAGTCCTGCTATTGTAGAGGCCCTGGAACCTGGCTGTTGGTTCAGAAGCCCTGAAGGAGGATTTTCTTGTGGTACCTGCACAGAAA
>CM053587.1:1276883-1301639 GCA_028646515.1 Pseudochirops corinnae
GGCTATGGCTTTGTTGAGCCTTGTCTCTCCAGGAACTGAGATTGCTGAGGGCTTGTCTCCAGTGAAGATGAAAGAAGGACCTTTCCTTGGGTTTTCAATGCTGAGCTTAACCTTTTTGTAACTTAAGGGTGGATGACCTTTTGTGCTCTCCTGCCCTTTTTGAGATTCAGGGGTGGGAAGCCTTTGAGTTCTTTTGTGCTCTGTGATTGACCAAATGAATGTACTTTGTTTATGGTTGGAGACTAATCTCCATTTAAAAAGAGATTTTTGACTGACTAAATGAATGTACTGTCTAGGGGTGGAGTAGTACCTGGATTGAATTGAGAATTTACTTGCTAAAGGAACAAGTTACACTGTATTTTGACTTTCTGTTCTGTGAATGTTTGCTGAATAAATAGGGTTTACTATGCTGGTAATCTGAACCTTGGAAGTTGCCTTTGCTTTGCATTACAGATCACAGAAGTAGTAAGTAAATGAGAGAGGATTTAAGGTTGAATGACTTGCAGTCATTCCTATATTCAATATGGCCTCTCAAGGTAAAAGCCTTCCATTTCAGACTATACACAACCCTTGTCTTAGCACCTCAGTGCTGCACTAATATAATACTGTGTGTATTCTGATTATCTGGCTACTGTCCAGACATTTCTCCTCCATTTACTCTCTTCACTCTTTTCATCCTCCTTGTAATTTGTCTTCCAATTTCATCTCTCATCAAATGACCAATGATCTATTAAGTGCCAGATTGAATGGCCTTTTTTTTTAGTCTTAACCATCTTGATTTCTGTGCAGCATTTAATTCTGTCGACCCCTTCCCACTTTTCTAGAATCACTCTCCTGGCTGGGTTTCTGTGACAAGGTTCTCTATCTTGGTTCTTCTACCAGCCTTGTTGTACTTCCATCTCTTTTGATGGCTCATCATCCTTGTCCCACTTCCTATTCATAGAGGTTTCCTAAGGCTCTGTCCTGCACCCTCTCCATTTTTCTGTATTCTCTTAGTGAATTCATCAGTTCAACATACATTCAGCTGTCATCTCCATGAAGATCTCTCCCAGATACAGCCCCAAGTCTCCCTCACAAACTCAAGGCGTTTCCACCTGGGTGTCCCACAGGCATCTCAAATTCCCCTCCTCTCTTTGTGACCTTTGTATTTGTTGAAAGCACCACCATCCTTTTAATCAGCCAGCTTCTCAATCTCAGTCATCCTCAACTCTTTACTCTCTCTTTCCTCCCATATCTGAATCATCTTCCAGATCCTGTTGATTCTGCCTCCACAACTTCTCTTGAATCAAATCCCATCTTTCTGCCCATATGGCTGAATTCAAGCCCTCATCACTCTCACTTGGACAATTGAAATAACCTCTGAATTGGTCTCCCTGCCAATCCAATCTAATGCTAAAATTATTTTCCAAATGGGCAATTCTAACCATGTTACTCCCTGACTCAGTAAGCTCCAGTGCCTCCTATTGCCTTTAGAAGCAGATAAAACTTTGCTTGGCTTTTAAAGTTCTTTGCAATCTGGCCCCAATTCAGCTTTTCAGCTTTGTTATACATTACTCCCTAGCTTATACTCTGCTGTCTTCCTCATGTATATACATGTTATTTTCTCAATAGAAAGCAAGCCCTTTGAAAGCAAAGACATTTTTTAATATGCCCAACACCCTAGTACAATCTGTGGTACATAATATTTGCTGGATACATGCTTATCAAAGAGACCGAATGAATCTCTCTCCTAGGATGTAAGCTTCATGTCAGCCATGACAGTATCTTACCTTCCATCTGCTCCCAAAGTCTACCACACTATTTTACGCTCTTTTCATTTAACAGAGGTTAAATTCAATTGAAAGATATATTAAGCATCTTCTTATGTCAAACACTATACTAGGTCTGGAAACTCAAAAAGAAAAATTAAATAGGCATTCCCCACCTCTCCCAATGAGCTTACATTAGGGGGCATTCTGTAGAAGCAGACTTTAAAGTCCTCTTACTCCCCATTTTAGCAATTTTAAGAAACAAATTTAAAATTATAATGATCTAAAGTTTTTGTGCTAATATGAGAAAGAAACCTTATCATCCTTTCTTTATCCATTCCAAAACAGAATCCTTCTCCCTTTTTTACCAGACCAGCCAAGAAAAGACTCCTACCTGAAGTAATTAGGGAGGTGACCAGAAAAAGCTAAGGGGCCCTTGTTTGATCCACCTTAACCACATTAGGGTAATTTTCAGACTAAGGGGGGAAAAAGGAGGAAGTCACTTTGATTATGTCAGTTAATGGAAATATCTCTTGAGTTCACCTTTGACTTACTGAAAAAGAGAATTCTTAAAGAGAATAGTCAAAGAGGGACTGAATGGTTTTAGGAAAATAATTCTCTAGGGGTGTGCTGAAAATTAATTTTTGATTTTTGTTTTGATTTTTGTTCTGTTGGTGACGTAAAATGTTAATTGACAGTCGCTGCCCTACTACCTGTGCTACCTGCTAGCCTGAGCACTGTAACTGTTTTATCACAATGCAGAATTTTGTCTATTGCCTAAGAATGCCATAACTGTAATTCTGAACTAGTTTGTGTTAGAGATTTTCATCCTCTTGGAATATCTCAGTTCATCTTCAGTTATATTTGTAAGCATAAATGCTTAGAATAGAATAATCCTTAAATCAAAATAGAACAATGTAGCTTAAGTTATTCCGTTTTTAAAAATTGTATGTAAGTTGGTATTATTTATACATAACTCACTGGATATGCAATCAGAAGATTTGACTTTGCCACAAACTGGCTCCCCTTGGGCAAATCCCTATAATTTTCTAGGCCTTGGTTAACTGATCTGCAGAATGAAAGGATCAGACAAGATGTTTTCCTAAGATTCCCCCCATCTCACCCCTCTCACTTTGAAATTTTGTCATTCCAACTTAAGGCTAAAGTGAGAAACACCTATAGAGAATTCAATCCTTTTGCTACTGTCAGAAAACATATATTCTCTAGAATGATGAAAAGAGGTACTCGTTCTGCTTTTTCATTTCTTAATAATAGTAGTTCTTCATTTCCTACCAGCTGCTGTGTTTGATTGTGACTCCACAATCATCAATGATTGGGTGCCCTCTGGGGCTGCCCTCACCTTTACAGATTCCTTTTGTATATTGTCTTCCCTCATTAGATTATAAATTCTTTGAGGGCAGGGACTACCTCTCTTTTACTTATTTGTATCCCCAGCACTTAACATAGTGCCTTCCACATAGCAGGTATTTAATAAATGTTTATTGTCTCTTGACTAGTCCTTTAATCATGCTGTGACTAGGATGATTTTTAGCATCTCTTCCACATAATTTCCACATTCATACATCTGGTATTCTGCACATGTCATTCTGAACTCCAGAGAAGAATGCTTTGCTTCAGTCTTCCCACACTTACCTACCAATCCAAGTTCCTAACATCAGAATTCAATGAAGCCTCCAATGATCAGCCTGTGCCTGTAGGTTCATCTGCTTGAATCTCCTCTGTACATTTACATTAATGTCCTTGCACCAGGGATCCTTGTGGTATCATGGCCCTAGTTTAAATTGCAGGGAAGAAGCAGTTCATAATTCCTTTACTAGAATATTATACTATACTACACTATACTACACTACACTACTGTAGAGATCTCTATACTGAAGAACTCAAATAACTGGCCCCAATTCATCACTAGCAAGTAATATGGCATAAAGAATTATTACTGGTTTAAGAAAAGTGGTCAGCACCTTGGCCAGCAATAGCGGTGACACTGAATAACAAGGTGAGGAGAGAAGGCAGCTGAGCCTGTACAGGTAAACCTCATCACATTGCTGTTAAAGTAGTATTTGAGAAGCAGAATTACTGAACTTATTACCTTTTCCCCCAAACCCAACCGTCTTCCTAAGTTCTCTGTGTTGACAGTACCACCATTTTCCCAGCCATTCAAGTTCATAACCTAGAAGTCATCCTCAACTCTTCATTCACTTATGTACCATATTCAAATCAATTGCCAAGTCTTACCAATTCCAACTCATCCCCTTATTTCTGCTCATAGAGCCGTCACTCTAGTGAGGCCCTTATCACATCTCTCTTGGACTACAAAAGTAGTGTCCAAATTGAGGAGGGGGGGAAATCAAAGCACTGTCATTAGACGATTCAGATTCTGCCCATGAACTCATGAGTTCTGACTGTGACCTGGAGTTACTCTGCTCTCTGGGAAACCACTTCTTAAAATACAAAATGCAGATACCATTTATACTCCACACCTCACAGTGTTTGTAAGGAAAGCACTTTGTAAATCTTAGGTCATCATATAAATGTTAGTTATTTTTAGATTTAATGATTAGCCAATTTCTGTATCTTTAGGCTTTTTAGATTTTCCATAGACCCAAGTGAGTCTCTCAAACATGGGAAGAATATTAATACATTGTTTGAGTTCCGGAGGAGAAGTTCCCATGACCTAAAAAGAACTCCACCTCTTCCCTTTTATTAAGGGAATTTTTTCTGTGAAGTTTGGATTCAGTTAAAGGGCTGCACTTGAGGACCTAGATAGAGGACCACATGTGACCTTGAGGCTGCAGGTTCCCCACCCCTGATCTAGAGCATAGGCTTTCAGTCATTTGGAGCAACTTACATTGCATCAACCACAGCCAATTGGAAAGGTACTCGCAACCACATGGTATACCAATGAATAGAAGGATCTCCATCATGCCCTTGTCAAGATGAATTATTTCCCCCAGATATATGTAGAGACCCAATTAAACCTGCCTCCCCTCTGCATTGTCTCCCAGGAAGAGGAAGAGAGGTCTTAGAAGAATGAAGCAAACAAGCACCTATGTCTTTGGTGCCTACTACTGCTGGACACTGTATTAAGCACTTTTCAGATATTTCATTTGATCCTCATAATAGTCCTGGAAGGTAAGTGCTATTATTATGCCCATTTTACGCTTGAGACAACTGAGATAGACAGAAGTTAAATGCCTTGCCCAGAGTCACACAACTAGTGTCTGAAGCGTGTTCCTGATCCTGGTCCATCGCTCTATCTCCTGCATCATCTGTTGCCTCTTGTAGGAGAATATGGTTAACATCACTATTAGAAAAGCTTTCAGAAAAAGAAAGAAAAGCTTTTAGCCCCATGGCTAGTGGTGCGAGCCCTCAGATTCAACACTAAGGTGGGAGGAAACTAAGGAACAGGTGTAGCTGGACTGCTGTGAGCTGTCATGATGACAGCATTGAGCACATTAGCTGTAGATGTAATGTGGAAAAAAATGTTCTTCTTTGCTGGTGAATTTAGTAGGCTATCCAACTAGTAGTTTGAGTATTTGCAAAGAGAGGATAAGACCTAGATCAGTCACTGGAGCTTGGTAAGAAAACTGAGGCATTGACTAAGTTTATAGTCAATGTATATTGACAGTTGTCAATTGTATATATACAGAGAGTATATAGCAGAGAAAATCCCCTGAAGCAGACATTCCCTCATACTCCTTTTCCAGTGTTACATGTAGCTTGAAGAGAACTGGGAAAAGCATCTCTCTGTCTCCTCCTAGGGAATGTGATGTCTTGTAGCAATACTTGGAACCATCCCCACACAGTAAGGGGTGATTTTTTCCAGAATTTTGACTGTCCTGGGTTTTCAAAAACAGTCCCCACTTCATTTCTAATACAGGGCTTTTTCTAAGATTCTACCTCATCATCCTACGGATGTGTTCAAAAACCCAGGCATAACAGAAAATAAAGAATTTCTTAGTGTTGCTCCCATAAAATACTGTACCAGCCTTCTCTTTCAGCTCCATCTTCCTTTCTATACCTTGCTATTGTCCTGCCTCTAAATGAAGCCACAGACTCAGTCTCTCATTCTAAGTCAGCAGTTCTCAACCTGTGGGTTGTGACCCCTTTGGTGGTCAAATGACCCTTTCACAGGGGTCAGGGGTTGCCTAAGACCATCAGAAAATATGTATTCCCTATGGTCTTAGGAACCGAGACACTACTCCTCTATCCGTCTCCAGGCGGATCTGCCCACATACGAGTATTAAAGGGTCTCAGCATTAGGAAGGTTGGGAACCACTGTTCTAGGTCCTAAAGTCCTGCCAGCCCAGCCTTCTTCTAAGGAACACATGTTCACTCTACAGAAACTACCAGACTGCCTCAGAAGGTTAAGTTCACTCTCATGGAATGCTCAGGTATATTATGCAAATCAGCCCCACAGGAACAATAATAACTTATAAATTATCTTAATAGACGCTTGTTGCTATAGTCATTTGTAAAAAAAAAATATTCTTCGGTGGTTTCATATGTGTACACAGTTCAGTTTCCTTAGATTGTAAGCTCTTTGAGGGTAAGGACCAAATCTTCTATTTCTACAATAAACCCTTTCCCTCTGCTTTCCCAATGGGCACACACATGCCTATATACACATATATATATACACACTATGTTTGTAGCTGTGTGGGCACTGAAAACACATTGGGCGTTAAATTCAATAAACACTGTTATCTGACTAACCAACATGTTTGAAATGACATAGCAAAACCATGGAATGTAGAAAACCACAGTAGCAGACGGAAGAAATTAAATACAGCATTGTCAGAAATAGAATGTATGCTTTTGATCAAAGGCATTGTGTGACCCTTGAGGCAAAGAGATGATGCTAGAGATGGCAATAACCCCAAGGGGGGAAAAGCTTCAGCAATGAAACAAAGGGTGACGTGTATGTGTATGTGTATGTGTGCCCACTGTGGAAAGGATTAGAGCCTCCTTTAGCTAGACTCACTTCAGGCTCCTGGTCAGGGTCTTCATGTCCTCTCACGTAAAGAAATACCATGTATGTATGTACGTGTATGCTTTAGACACGGGCATCTGTGCAGATATCTGTGGACCTTAACTTTGCTGTAGGGAAACTATCATTCTAGAGAAACATTTGTCAGGATAGAATTATGCAGTTATCATTGAGTCATTTCAGTTGTGTCTGATTCTTTGTGACTCCATTTGGGGTTTTCTTGGCAGAGACACTATAGTGGCTTGTCATTTCCTTCCCTACCTCATTTTACAGATGAGGAAACTGACACAAACAGGGTTAAATGACTTGCTCAGGGTCACACAACTAATAAGTGTCTGAGACCAGATTTGAACTCAGAAGGATGAAACTTCCTGACTCCAGGCCCTCCACTCTATCCACTGCACTACCTTCAGTTGTATAAGGCATTATTAAACATTACCAGTTTAGAGCCAATCGGTTTCTTGCCTGGGTCTTCTAGAGGTGAAGTTTGCCTGAGTGGTTATGTCTTCCCCAACACCCTACTCAACAGGGAGACAACTGGGGGAGACTGTATTTTACTTTGTTCTTTTTCCTGGTATTTAATGCTCTGTAGTAGCTAATGGTACCATCCCTGCATGGTAGAGAGTCAGTTTTTCAGTAGGTGTTATGTCTAATATAAGAACAGCCTTCAGATGCAATTTCAAGATGCATTGGTACTAAGGCATTGGTTCTGAGACTCCTACTAAGGTCATGTTTTAAGATCCCAGAGATAACATCTGGGGTTCAAAAAATTCTGGTTACATCACAAAATTCCACTAAAATTTTACTTTATATTACCTAATATTTTACCACAATAAAGCCTTCATTTATATTTCAGACCAAAATATCATTAGTAACCATACAGGTTAAATATTGATAAAGAAGAGCTGAGGAGCCATTGACCAAATTGGACAGTTCATGCAAACAACGAGTCAGTTCAATCAGTCTGTCACTGGCCAAATATATTGATAGATTGCTTGATATAATCATCTTCTTCTTTGCAAATCCTACATTTGCTTGGGGGGAGGGGGAAGGATGAAAGAACAAGCAAACTGAAAGCGAGAGCACTCTCATTTGTATCATGTCCCCAAGGAACTTGGGAGAGGGAGCGTCCCATGGCTCTTCACCGAAGGTTGCTCTATCTGCCTGGATCATTTTACCTCCACAATTCAGGCTTGCTCTCCCCGCCACTACCAAAGACAACCTAAGTAGCTTACTTCTTCCAAAAAGCTTCCTTTCTCCACTCCTTTTGATTCGTTTACTCATTTTGTCTAGAGATTTCTTGGCTACCTTGTTGACATCTGGTGGCAAGGTCACTAGTATTTCCTACTTTGGAAGAGGCAGGTCTTTCAAACTCAACTTTACATCCTTAACCTGTCAGTATGTAAGTATCTGAACTCCGTGAGCAACTAAGCTTTCATGTGAGCTACATATAGAGCTAACCCTGCTATTACAACCAAACAAGAAAACATTCTAATAATAGTGATCTCTTCTGTGTTTACAAATCTCAGCTGTGTATGGGTCTGTGTTGTGATAACCTTAAGACTTTTAAATGGAAGAAGCTACACAGACTTACAGAGAATTAAAAAAATAGAAATTCTATCTTTCACCCTGTGCAGTTATTGTCTCATTATATGCACATCTCAAATATCTGAGTCATATTGTTCACAGATGACAAAGTCTGACTTTCACATGATGGAATTTGAAGAAAACAGTTTGAGGATGGTACGACATGAGCACATAGGAGGCATATGCATGCATCCAAAGAAGAACATAGACCTCTTTTTGTCAGTGATTTACAGCTGAACAGATATCTGATGTAACAATTCGTTGTTCTGACACATATTGCAATCATGATGAACAGTTTTTAATGCATCAGGTTACACTAGCTCAGCCCATGGTCTCACACTATGTAACATAAATTTCATTGAAAAGAGTGACAGAACATGACCCTGACTTTTAAAAGACCCACATGTTTTACTAGATCACATACCTTTTCTCTGTGAATTTCCGATTCAAAACTCAAGCAGGCAGATAGAAATGGAGTGACTGAGTATCCACAAACCAGTGTATTTATCTTGCATGGTTTCTCACATTTCTACCAGTAGTCATTGATTCCATTCCATTTTTATGTTGCAATGCATGAACAATGTTAATGGGCATATTTTTTTGTCACCTGAAATAAGATTTCTATTCAGGGCCAATCACAAAAGATTAAAAAGTGTTTTAGATGGTGAAATGAAGATAAAATCTTTAAAATGTTTACTTTTGGTTCCACATGACTGTTCTATTTGGAACTGTCACAAAGCTGTAATAACTACTTCAATCTTATCTTCTCCATGACATTTTTATTCCCTTCAATAAAATGCTTTTATGGAGTATAAAACAAATTAAATAGCCTCCACATACCCTAGTACTCATGTTGGTAGGAAATGAGACACTGAGATTAGGATTTGGTAATAATGTTACATATGTAACGTATATATGTAATAAGTTAGATCATATTACAATATAGTGATAGGCAAATAATTGTCAATAAGCATTGACAAAAGTGCTTCATAAAGAATTTTTTTTTATTTAGTTCTTTACCAAAATAGATCCCAACACGTATCAATTGTTCTTAAACTGGATTTATTTTTCATATTTATTATCATGGATTAGTATATCAATTTTCAAACCTAGGAATTTTTTTTGAAGTAGTAAAATAAAAACGATATTTTCAAATTGATCTGTGAACTTTGTAAGGGTTTCATGGAGTTATTTTTCAATCAAAGTTAGGCTTTAAGTATTTTTGTAAAATTACTGATTTTTTTCATATTTTAGGTTTGCATAAGGATTAAATCTAGTTCTTTTCTCATCTTCATCTAAAGCATACAATGAAGGACCACAACAAAAAGTGTACTCACCTCAGATATTGCCTATAGCAGAAACTATACTATATTTGTTTTAGTGTGACCCAGTAAAGAAGGAAAGAAATATTGTAAGACATCCTAGAATGTCAATTCCCAGCTTTTATATCTCATTATTTGTTTATTTTATTATTACTGTTGTTGTAATAATTGCTGTTGCTCTTTGAGATACCCCTTAAATTTGAGCAAGAACCATGGACCTTTAGAAAGAGAAAGGATCTTTAAAATCCTCTTGTCCAATCTTCTCATTTTAGAAGTGAGGAAAATCAAGTTATTTTAGAAGCTGAGAGGATTTAGAATTGACAGCACTTAGACCAGAGATTGAACTGTGAGGTGAGAGAGAGGAGTCAAAGTTTGGAACAATGTGTTCTCTGACCCCAAATCTAACACTATTTCCCATTTACCATACTGTCTCGAGTTTGAGTTGAGCTGTGTGTGTGTGTGTGTGTGTGCGTGTGTGTGTGTGTGTGAGAGAGAGAGAGATCTATGACTATTGACTAAGAGAGAAATCTCTCTCTGAGAGAGAAATATCTCGGCGACAGTTGGAGTTTCTAATCTGGAGCATAGATAAGAAATGCTTAGTTCTTAAGGCACAGATTTTGAATATTGGCTTTGCTGAACTGATAGTTGGTGCTTAGAGGAGAGAATATTCAATGGCTACATGATAGTCATCATCAAATATTGAAAGGCTGTCATGTGGAAGAGGGACTAGACATGCTTAATTTGGCCTCAGAGAGGAAATCCAAAAACAATGAGAGGAAGTTGTGAAGGGGTCCAATTTAAGCTTGATTTCAGGAAAAGCTCCCTAAATACTCAAGCTGTCCAAAAGTAGATGGGCTGCCCATAGAGGTGGCAGGTTTTCCCTTCATGGAGATATTCAAGTAGAGTCAGACTTATGCTGGGTTGGACTACATGGTCTCCGAGGTCCCTTCCAACTCTCAAATTCCATGATTCTGTTCTTTGATTCTGTGAAGTTGTGGGACACGATAGTGAATGCTAAGGGCAAGAACACTAAGAGAGCAAAGAAGAAGGTCAAGGACCTGGTGAACGTCCACCTTAAGTCATCCAGAAAAGGAGCCAGCAAAGAAGAGGGAAAGGTTGAAATAGAGAGATTGAAAGAGAATGAGAAGAGTATGAAATTTCAGAAGTCAAAGGAAGAAAGAGTAGATTCAAAGGAAGAAAGGAGGGATGATTCTACTTAGATACATCAATCATTTTCATGTAGGTACTCCTTCTACAAGGGCAGATTGCAACCCTTCCACCTTATCATTCTCTGAAATTCTTTTCAATTTATTCTTCCCATAAACCTTAGATAGAGAATCCTAATGCTCCAAATGTGTTCCTCTATCTTAGTGCTATATAACACTTCACTATCTTCCACTTGTCTTTAGTTCTGAGTACATAAGCATTCTGCTTTCTTTTCTAGTCATGTCTTTGAATATGTTTCTTGTCAATCAGTTAACAAGCATTCATTAAGTGTCTGTACCATGTGCCAGGCATTGTGCTGGGTGCTAGGGATATAAATACAAAAGTGAGATACAGGACTGAAGTCCAGGGATGAAATTTGGGCTCATTGTATAGATTTGGGAGTCATCTACATAGAAATAAGTAAATCCATAAGAAAGTTTTAACATCAACAAAAGAGTATAAACAAGAGGATAAAAAACAGGGTGCAGGATAGAGCCTGACCAGACTCCTACACTAAGAAGGTCCAAAGGAAAAAATAACAAAGCTAAGGACTGAGGGGAGAAAGACTGGTTAATAGCATACCGTGTTAAAGACAAGTTATGAGGACTGAAAAGGGGACATGGAGTTGAGCAATTAAAAGATCACTGGCAATTTTTCAGAAAGCACTTTCAGTAGTGATGGGGCTATAAACTAGATAGCAAGGGGTTGAGGAGAAAGTAGGTGGCCACAAATTGGAGATCGTCTAGACTACTCTTTCTAGGTGTTTAGCACTGAAGGGGAAGAAGAGAATGGCGTAAAGGACTAGCAGAGTCAAGGAAAGGGTTTTTTTTTTTGGGGGGGGGGGGCAAGGAAAAGCTGAATGCTTGTTAGCCATGAGGGAAGAGCCAGTAGATAGGGTATGAAGAATGGGGGGTGGAGAAAGAGAAGCAGAGATATACAGAAAGGGGGAGGGAGGGAGGAAGTGGGAGAGAGACAGAGAGAGAATGAGAATGATGGATGGATAGATGAAGCTTCCAAAGGAAATTGAAAGTGATGGTATCAAGGGCCCAAATAGAAGGATTAACATTCAGACTAGAGCCAAAAAAGAGAGAGAGAGGATGGAGGAAAACATAAAGAGATATCGAGGTAGGCAATGAAGATGAGGCAACAACTCACCAGATCAACCTCTTCTCAATAAAGTAGAAGGTGAGGTCATGTTTGGAGGTAAAGGAGTCGGGAGCTTGAAGAAAAAACCAAAAGCTTGGAACAGCTTCTGTGGGAAGAACAATGACATAGCAGAGTCGCTCATTGTTCAATCAAATTCAGCACTTTGGAGCTTTCCCCCAGGATATCCCTGCAAGCCTTTCCAAATTGCCATTTGGAGTTTTCTTGGCAAAGATGCTGGAGGGTTTGCCATTTCCTTCTCCAGCTCATTTCACAGATGAGGAAACTGAGGCAAACAGGGTGATATAGCTTACTGAGGGTCATACAGCTGTATTTGAACTCAGGAAGATGAGTCTTCTTGATTCCAAGCCCAGTGCTCTATCCTCGCTGCTCCAGCAGAATCAATAAAGAATAAAAGGATTGCCATGTGCCAGTGAGGCTGGATAATAGAATTAGCACTTAGCATCTCTGGACCTCAGTTTCAATAAAGTGATAAAATAAGGGAGTTAGACTAGGTGATCTCTGAGGTCCCTATGATCCAATGATTGACTCAGATGAAGGATCCAGGATGCCTTCAGGGCAGAGGTAGTAATTGAATTGGATCTGGAAGATGGGTAGGATATCACGTGGGCTACAAAGGCACAGAAAGTGTAAAGCCCGGATGTCTTTGAGGAACAAAAAGTGGCCCAGCTTTTGTGGTGTATGGGGTAAGTGCAGGAAAATAAGGGGAGACAAACCTGAAAAGAAAGATTGGGGACCATATTGTGGAGAGCCTTGGATTGATATAAAGTTTGAAAAAGTCTGGAAACACCTGACCTCAAAGAAGCAAATCAAGTCTTGTGTCGCTATGCCCTACACACACACACACACACACACACACACACACACACACACACACACACGCACACACGCACACACCCCGACACAGAATTTGTAAGCTGTTCTGATTGATCTCAGTCAAATATTAACTCCTTAGGAAGATGCATGAAATCAAGCAAATGGTTTGAACTTTTCACTTCATGCAACTGTCCTGGTGTAATGTAGATACTAAAATAAGCTGATCGCTCTTGAATTATGGCTCTATAATAAAAGAGCTTCCTGTTGTGAACAGGGTGATTTTTTTTTAACGTCATATTGGAAAATTACCTCGACATAAATTGTTCTTTATCATCATGTGACTTCTAGAGCTGAATATCAAAATACTGTTAGACTGACCTTCTGTCTCCAACATTAAGGTAGGGTAGACCTTATCCCCACATGTTAAAATGCGACTAATCAATTTCCAGCCCTCAAAGATGGAACAGCTGATGCAGCAGATGAATACTAATTGTTCTGTGTCACTGGAGTGATCAGTCAAAATCAGTCGATGCACATTCTCTCCCATTATCCCCAGGCCTCGCCAAGTGAACACTCAGCTGTGTTAAAACTGGTTATAGACTCTTAAAGAACCTCATGTTCATGGGCAGCATGAGAGTTATGGAGGAAGAGCTGGCCTTAAAGCCAGGAAGTCCTGTGTTCAACTCCTGCCTCGGCTCCTTCCCTGCTGTTTGACTGTTAGAAAGTTACTTTTCAGTGGCCCCAGTAAGTCTTTAAGACTCTGCTTCAGAGACAAGTTATTGATTTCTCTCCATCTGTGAATGGGGGTTACGTTTCAAGAAGTTATCCATTCTGGTGAAATTATAGCTCTGTATACTGCCTCTCAAGAGTACCTGTATCTCTCTGTCTCTCTCTCTCTGTGTATACACACACACATACACACACACACGCACACGCACACACAGGGATGTGTGTATACGTGTGTGCACTATACATAAATATGTGTGTGTATGCATGTGCTCCCCAATAGTATGTACTTGTGTGGATACTACAACCCACCAGCCAGCCTTGGTTTCCTACACTGTAAATGGGGACAATGATAGGTTGTTGTGACGATCAGATGAGACAATATTTGGGAAGTGCTTGTCACAGTGCTGGCACATGGGAGATGCCACATAAATGCTATTTTTCCCCCTCAAGGTCAGGGACTATATTTTTTCTACCTTTTCTTTACATTTCTGGGGCTTAGCATGTGCCTGGACCATAGTAAATGCTTAATGATTGTTGCCAGGCCTGTGTTTGAAGTATTTGCCAAGGAAAGAACCCTTCCCCCCAGTAAGGTGGGTTAGTCATTGCAGTGATGAGGGTTAGGGTTAAGAATCTAAATCGTGGTGTTATTCAGCTGTGTTTGACTCTTTGTGACCCCATTTGGGGGTTTCTTGGCAGAGATACTGGAGTAATTTTCCTTTTCCTTCTCCAGCTCATTTTACAGATGAGGAAACTGAGGCCAACAGGGTTAAGTGACTTGCCCAGGGTCACCCAGATAGTAGGTGTCTGAGGCCAAATGTGAGCTCCTCCTGACTCTAGGCCTGGCATTCTATACTGCAACAGCTAGCTGCCCTAAATCATAGAATGTTACTTATCCAATGGGGACAAAGCATTCCATAATAGTCACTATTCTGAGCTGAAGTCCTCATACAATGTACTGCCTGAGATCAGAACAAACAAACAAAGAACCACCTTTTAATTAAGTCTTAGGTTCAGCCTCAGACCTACCTTGATTCTCTGGCAGACTAAATGAGTGGGTCTCTCACAGACCACTTTGGCTTCAAAATAAATTTCATGGATTTCTTTCTGCATTTATAAAGTTTCTCTCTCCTACATATCCTACAGCTACAGAGCCTCATTGGCCTTCGCACACCTTCCACTGTGGAAACCTAGCTCCTTTCCCCCTAGGATATCCCTGCAAGCCTTTCCTCAAACCAAAAGAGTAACCTTTCATCACCTCAGCTCTCTGAAAGGCCTAAAGTAAGCACTCAGCACAATGGAAGCAATCGCTTGACATCATTCCAGTAAATCCATCTTGCTGGTGATGCAGCTTGTTTTACTGTAATGGTGTTATTTTGGGATTTATTGGCCTCCGGCTCTCCAGGAAGATAAAGGAGCACTTCGGGCAACTGCTCGGTGATGGAGAGTGGGGGGGAGAGGGGGGAAGCAAATAAGAGCAAGAAGCTGGCTCTCTTTTTCATTCCTTTCCCTCCCCAACTCGCCCCCAAATTCCCCCTTAGTTTCCAGGCTACTTTGACAAATGGTATTAGGGCAGCCCACCCCAAGCTATTCTGCATCAACTGTACCCACATTTGTCCAAGTAAATCTCTTTTGACCAATTTGAATAGAGGAACTATTGGAAAAATTACCCCTGAAATTTCAGTCTTAGCGGCTCCTCTCCCTGGGCCATATTTCTTTTTGTTTTTGTTTTTGTCAAATGGCAGATGGAAATAAGATAGCCTTCCTATGTGAGAGATACCATGGAGGGCACGGAGACATGGCCTTGCTCCTCGTTGAGGGGTAACTTAGGGGAAGTCATTGCACCTCCCTCAGCCTCAGTCTCCTCATCTGTAAAATTTAGGTAATAACCATTATAGACCCTTGCTTGCAGAGTTGTTCTGAGGCTGGAATAATATCATGTAGATAAAGCATTTTGTAAGCTTCAGAGTACAATGTAAATTTCAGCTACTAATTAGTATAATTCATCTTCAGTGTGGTGTGATTTTTTATTTTATTTTATTTTGGTCATTGTATCACCAGCATTGTCGCCCAGGAGCTGGCCCCAGAGCAGGCACTTAATAAAGACTTATTGACTGATTGCTTAGATTGGAATTGGAATCAGAAGACCTGGGATCAGATTTGAGATCCAGAAATTTTCAAATGAGTTACATGCATGAAACCTACAAAAATACCGTACAAAGTGAGGCGTTGTCGCCTTCATCAGAAAGTGTGATTCGTTTGGTTTCTAACCCCAGGCACGGTGGCTGGGCTTGTCTATTGAAAAATGCTCTGAATACTACTCTACTTCATCTTTAAAAATGAAAAAGAACAACTCGATAGCTCACAATGATACGACACTTGAAGCACGTTCCATGAGACTCTTCACAGCAACACCATTCTGTTGCTTTTGTGTTGTTTGTCCTTCCTTCTCGAAGAGGACCATGATGCCATGACATGCAAGTGAGTTGATTTTAAGTGAGGAAGGGCTTTGCAAAGTCGTCAGCCTCACTTTGTCCTCTGGAGCCATGTGGGTCCAGGGGCCAGATCAGAACAACTGGAGATGGCCCCCACAACAACACTGAGATACCAAGCCAAAGTATCATTGTCCCCATTTTACAGGTAAGGAATTGAAGCTCTGAGCGGTTAAGGGACACGCAGCTTATAAGAGTTGGAGTCAGGACTGAAACCCATTTCTGCTAATTTCATGTCTAACACCCTTTGCATTCCACTACACTAACTTTGAAGAGCTCGTGGTTAGGACAATCACGGGGGTAAAAAAAAAATTTAAGACTGAAGTGAGCAGAAAGCAGAGTCCAGGGTTTTGGTGTGAGGGAGGGTGGAGCAGACACTAGGGATTCTCTAGGACCTCAAAATCTCAGGAGAAGGGGAGGATGCTTGGGACGTGAAAAAAGGGAGTTCTACTGGAAGATTTCAAGTCAAATAAGTGTACACACACTCAGAAAGCACACTGCTGTCTGTTGCTCAGTTGTTTCAGTCATGTCGGATTCTTCGTGACCCTATTTGGGGATTTTCTTGGCAAAAATACTGGAGGAGTTTGCCATTTCCTGCTCCAGCTGATTTTACAAATGAGGAAATTGAGGCAAACAGGGCTAAGTGACTTGCCCCGGGTCACACAACTAGTAAGCGTCTAAGGCTGATTTTGAATTCAGGTCTTCCTGACTGCAGGCCTGGCACCCTATCTACTGCACAATCTAACTGCCCAGAAAGCAAAGGTCCCACATTTTTTTGGCTGCACTGATGTGTGGCCCTGGGTGGGTCCCCTTACCTCTGTCTGATTTGTCCATGTTAGTCATGGCCTCCAGCACCTTGGCAGTAACAGCAGCTCACACCATGACACCTAATTGGAGGCATTCTCTGCCTCCCAGTACTGCATTGTTGTTGTTGGGCCATTCAGTTGCTTCCAGCTCTGTGTGACTCCATGAACTTGTCCGTGGGGTTTTCTTGGCAAAGATGCTGGGGTGGTTTGCCATTCCCTTCTCCAGTGTGTCCCCGTTTTACAGATGAGAAACTGAGGCATACTTGTGTGACTTATGTAAGTAAGTGGCTTGCCCAGGATCACACAGCTACTAAGTGTCTGAGGGCAGATTTGAACTCAGGAAGAGGAGTCTTCCTGACTTTGAGCCTGGCTTTTAATCCACTGTGACACCTAGCTGCCCCTGTCACAGGGGAAATAAAAATTACCTCCATTGTCTTTTGGAGGATTATGTTTGGTTTTTGTTGTCATGCTATCAGTACAGTTAACGGAAACGCAAAGGACTTTCCCGATGGGGAGGGATACCCATCTTACCTATGCAAATGTCTCTGCTCCTTCTAGCCAAGATGTAATCTCTATTTCAGCGAGGCTGGACCTCACTGTCCTTGGTACAGGGCATGTTTATTCCTAACTCTTTGCTCTTTTATGTGCTGTTACCCCCGGCATGCTGTCCCTGATCTTCTTCCTCTCATCAACTCTTTTTGATCCTGTATGCCCACCTTTTCCATGAAACTTTCCCTGATTATTCTAATCCATACTAATATCTCTTCCACTCAAAGTTCCAAAGCATTTACTACTAGCATCATTCTCCATTTGTCCCTTTCTTTATATAATATTTGGTATTTTCCTCTAACTGTTTAATGTAAATGTTATAATCTTTCCTAGGGAAGGGAAGGTACTGCATGTTTCATTTACATCTTCCATAATACCTTATGTACCTTAAATGCTTACTGAATTGACAGTGGAGGCTTTTAAAAAGCAGCATTCATAGTAATTGTATTGGGATGGGGTAGTGATGTGGTGATGGCAAAGGGATCAACCAGATGACCTCTCAAGGGCCTCTTCAGCCATGTCAGTTGTCATTGCTTAACGCTGTACTTCCAGCGTGCCCTTATAGCTTTCTTTTTCCAAAGTGTAAACTCCCTTATAGTCTCACATAACCTATTTTTAGAAATCTCCAAGGGAAGATACCCCTGCTCTTAGATAGTGCCCTGAAAATCCTGTCTCCAGGACATAACTATTACCTCTTGGTTCTTAAAACAGCTTCCTCCTGCTTAGAAAACCCTTCTGAATTCTGCAAGTTACTTTTCCTCCAGGCAGATAAAGAAAAAGACATTCAGCCCATAAGAAACAGGAAGTCTAATTCTTCATTTCCCCGACCTTTCTTTCATTCATAAACTAGTCTGACGCTGATTCCTCCTTCAGAGCTATAATTGGAAAGGATAGATGGGCAAAGGGAGGGAGAAGGAATGGGGGACATGTGTGAACTCATGATGTAACAATATTATTCTGTTAGAGCAGCAAAAGTGCCAAGGTACTTAGAGAGTGTGGGGAGAACCAGAGGGTCGAGTGGCCATAGGAATGATCACTGGGGACCAGAGGGAAAGTTCTGGAATTAAGAGCTGTTGGGAAAGGAGGTTTCTTGCAGAAGGTGGGATTCCAGCTGGGACCAGAAAGAAACCAGGGAAGTCAGGAGCCGTACTAGTGTTTGCCTGGCTCGTATTCATGTCCCGTATTCAATGAATGTCCAGGGCTGAGAAATGGAGTGTCTTGTTTGAGGAACAAGAAGGAGACTAGTGTCACTGGACTGAGGAGTGTGTGGAAGGAATATATTTTATAGTCTGACAGACAGTCATCCTGTGTGGGGGAACTCACTGCCTCTTGAGAAAGCCCATTCCCATTTTGCATAGCTTTAATTATTAGGAAACTTTTTTTGTATTTCAAGGTGAAATTTCTCAACAAATTCTATGTGTCTAATGCTACCCTCTTAAGACAAATATAAACTGTGGTGTATACCCATGTAAGATATGTATATATAAATGGATTTTCTAAATATGTAGACAGGGATCTCAGGTGGCATGGAGAGATGTCTCTGGAAGCTGACCCATCCCTTTCCAAAGAAGAGTGAAATTTCTCCCCTGTGATACAGAGGAGAAAGAACATGGCTGAATGCTCACTTCTTCAATGGTCTTCACTTCACTATTTATAAGTAGAAGGGCGGGGGGGGGGGGGGGGCGGAGAGAGAGAGAGAGAGAGAGAGAGAGAGAGAGAGAGAGAGAGAGAGAAAGAGAGAGAGGAAGAGAGAGAGATGTGTATGTATCTGTCCCCTAAATATTACTGTTCTAGGGATACAGTTGGGGCGAAACAGAATTACTCTGGTGGTTTTTCTTCAGGATGGCTAAAACTCACCACCTTAAGCCCTTCTTGCCAAAATCTGGTTACAAAAAAAGAACTATCACAAATATCAAGTCAATGCATTTATAGAGAGATATAGCATTTGTTAAGTACTTGGTATGTTTCAGGCACTGGGTTAAGTACTGTGGGTGGAAATACAAGAAAACAAGATGATCCCTACTGTCAAGAAGCTTTCTTTCTACTAATAAAACCTAAAAGGGAGCTTTAAAAGGTGGGATGGGGAGGGAGGGCAGAGATACTGAACTGAAGGCAAACCTGTTGGTAAAGAGATAAAGACTGGGAATAGCCAGGTGGCACAGTGAATAGAGCAGTGGCCCTGAAGTCAGGAGGATCTGAGTTCAAATTCGGTCTCAGACACTTGATACTTAACTAGCTGTGTGACCTTGGGCAAGTTGCTTAACCCCAATTATCCTGCCTTCCCCCCTCCAAAAAAAAAAGGCTGGGAAAAAAAAAGAGATAGTCTGGAGAATGAGTTGAACTAGGAGTGAAGTAAGTCTTTCTGGGAGCCATTGTGAAATGATGAGCCAAGCAAACAGTAAAGAGAAATCACAGAAGTTATACAGTACATAGAAAGTAAATGAAAATAAGCCACATGCTGAAAAGCCAGCTTCCTCTACATGTCTTGAGCTTCCAAAATCTTCTCCTCTTCAAAACTGTCTCCCAGAAAGTCCCTGGGCCAACAGCTGTTTCTCTCTCTGACATTAATTCTGCCCACCCCTCGCCCCTCAGTAGTCAATGATATGCTCAGCCTTCTCTTCACCGCTCTGCAGTCCTCTTTCCTTCTGCATACTCAATATACAGGACGGGGCTGCACCTCTCCAGCCTAGCTTGAGTGGAAGCTAGGTCATAAGAGCAAAATAAGTCTAATTCCTCTTTAAAACTTCTTTTAAAAATAATGTCATTTAACAATACCAGCCCTTCTCCCCCACAAGGAATTGTTACTTCATCAAGAAACGTTAAACAGAGCAAGTTGACGCATTTCTTGACAGCGTATGCCTCATTCCACACCTGTATTCCTACATGTCTCTGCCTAGAAGAAGAAAGTGTACTCCCATTATTGGTCCTTTGGACTCCACATAGTTCATTGCGTCATGCTGGGATCTGATATCCTTTCATGCTACTTATTTTTACATTAATGTCATCAATGTGTATGCGATTCTCTTGGGTCTGTTTACTTTATTCTGCTTTCCAAGTTTCTCTGAACTCTCCCTATTTGTCACTTTTCATGGAACAGTAATATTCCATTGCATGCACTTACCATAATCCATACAGTCATTCCCCAGTTTCTAGGTACCTTCTTTGTTTCTATTTTTTCTTCCTTTCACTGCTATATACTACCACTCAAACTACCAAAGAGTTACTTAATAAAAAAAAAAAAAGTAACAAAAAATTTTATCTTGAGAAACAAAAAGTTATCAGTGGTAAGAAAATGGAAAGGAAGTGGGCCTAGAAATAGTAGATCTCAAACTATAATACAAAGCAATGGTCATGAAAAATATTTAGTATAGTTAAAAAATAGAAAATTTGATCAGTGAAATGGTAGAACACAAGACCCAGAAATTATTAGTATAATAGTGAGGATAAGGACTTTCAGTAAAAACTGCTGAGAAAACTGAAAAAAAGTGAGGTGGAAATTAGATTTAGATGAATATCTCATATCACATATCATAATAAACTTCAAAAGGACACAAGACCAATATATAAAAAGCCATATCATAAACACATCAGAGAAGCAGATAACTCTCACAGCAATGAGTAGGGAAAAAGTTACCTATTAACTAAGGGACAGAGAAGAGAACAGGAAATACAATGTGTGATTTCGATTACACAAAATTAAAAAGCATCCTCACAAGCAAAATCAATGCTAGTTAGAATTAGAAGGGAAACAGTAAACTGTAAAAATATCTTGGCAGCAAGTTTTTCTTCTCAAGGGATGGTATCCAAGATATATTGGGAATTTATACAAATATGTAAGAATAAGAACCATTCTTCAGGACATAAAAGGTAAAAAAGACATGAACATACATAAAAAGAAGTCAGGCTATCAATAATCATATGAAAGACGTTCCAAATCACTATTAATAATTGAAAGGTACATTTTTTAAATTCTGAAGCCCTACTTCATATTCATTAGATTAACAAAAAGTGACCAAAGAGAAAAGGAAAAACCTCAACTGGAATTCCTGCAGGAGAAGAGGCACACTAATGGATCGCTGGTGGAACTGTAGAGTCCATTCTGTCTTTGATATTCATTCACCTAAGATCAGGAAAGAATAATTACAAAGAGAAAAAAGAAATAGAGGCACCAGAAATTCATGGCCACATGGTAAACAGTTTGGGGTCAAAAATGCCCAATCTACAATAAGAGAAACTGAGGCAGAGCTCCAAGCCAATAACCATTTATTAAAGTAATGGTTTATTACTTTTTACTTATTTAATTATATAATTAGATTATATTACTATTTACTTATTTATCACTTATTACCATTAAAGGGACCTGGCCCCCTTTAGCAAATAGGACCTCAGATCTTCCTCATAGTCTGAGATGCCCCTGTACTCTAGGGGCTTGGTTTTATAGTTCTTGATACCCAGAAGACACAGATGAAGCAGAATAGAATATAGAATCTCATTGGTTGACAGACCTCTATACCTTGATTCTCCAAAAGAGCCAGAATTAATGCATCTACATGGGTGATCACAGGGTGGTCAAGGCAAGGGTCATCTCCAAGTGGTGGGCTAAGTGGTCATAAGATGGATGCCTCCTTATGTTGGGCAACAGAATGTAGTCTGGAGGTACAAAAATAAGTTGGGGGGAAAAAAGTTAAAAAATAAAAAAAGGGGAGCAGCTAGATGGCATAGTCAATAGAGCACTGGCCCTGAGGTCAGGAGGAGCTGAGTTCAAATCCAGCCTCAGACATCTAACATTTTTTTAAAAACTACCCATATGACCTCGGGCAAGTCATTTAACCCCAATTGCCCTACCTTCCCCCCTCCAAAAAGCAAAAAAAAAAAAAAAAAAAAGTTAAAAAAAATAAAAATAAGTTGGGCAGCTTTCCATATCATTAGGTCATCTCTGCCACCCAGGTCTTGGTCACAATGATTAGGCAAAAGAGGGTAAAAGTCCAGAGGTCTTCTCACCCTTGCAGGCCAAAAGGGCGGAGATCCTCTAGGCAGCACCTTGTGGTTCAGCAGAAGTTTAAAGCTCTGGGACATGTCAAACCTTGTCCAATGACCCCTAAATATAAGATACATCTGTCTAATCTTGTCTAAGTATGAGACATTTTTGTATTGATGTCACTTGATTAAACTGACTAAATGTATATTAATAGATAGGTGTAACAAAAACAATCACTGTCTCTGTGGAGTCAAACTAAACTGAATAATACTGGTTAAAGTAGAGGTTAAATTTATCATTTCTCCTACCAGGTGGAGAAATAAGGCAGCTACTGCTCTACCACTGCCTCTTCCTACCCTGGGGCCTACAGTGTTTTTTCTTACTCAAAAATCACCATGGAAAAGAATAAGGATGTGCCCATTCATTTCTAGAATGAGAAATGCTTCTTCCTTTATCTTCTCTCCTTGAAAATGCAACAAGTTCAAACAGTTATTGTTGGAGTGTTGCACCTTCTACTTCTCTCTAAAGAGGGTCCTCACTCAACACCAGATCCATGTACATTGCCTAGGTTCAGTTCTGAGGGAGACTTACCACCTAAAGGAGGGATCAGGCTCTTTTTCAGTCTTTGGCTCTTACACCCCACCTTAGAATCCCAGAGAAATGTACTTAAAGCTTAGGTTTGTCTCATGTCCTACAGTCTCCCCTAAAGAGGGAATTTGCAATACAGTCGATATTCAGGGTAGACCGGGTATAGGACAGCTATTTATTTTACCTGCATTGGAAAAAAAGTGCTTAATATTCAAAAAAATTCACAAGCCTGCATTGACCAAACAAACAAAAAACCCACCTTAAACAAGCAGTTGCAGTGACATAACTACTATTTTACTCTCCTGGGAGGTTGATATATGAAGCAATTAAACATGATGTGGTTTGTATGCCTGACAAAAATTATTTTACATTTTACCCTAACTCTACCTCATCTAAACCTTTAGGTTCAAGTAAATTCAATGAACATTGACTAAATGCCTACTATGTGCCAGGCCCTGTGCTAAGCTCTGGGTATACAAAGAACAGCAAAAGATAGTCCCTGCCTTCAAGGAACTCATGTGGGGGAGACAACATTCAAACAAATGTATACAAAGCAATATATATATATATATATATATATATATATATATAGATAGATAGATAGATATAGATATATAGATATATATATATAAAATATGTATCATATATGATATATATCACATATATATGATAAATCAGAAATAATTAAAAGAGAGAAAGCACTGGAATGGAGAGGGGGTAGGAAAGGCTTCCTGCAAAAGGTAGGATTTTAGTTGGGACTTGAAGAAAACTTGGGGAGGGGGCAGCTAGATGGTGTAGCAGATAGAGCACCAGCCCTGGACTCAAGGAGACTTGAGCTCAAATCCAGCCTCAGACACTTACTAGCAGCATAACCATGGGCACATTACTTAATCCGGATTGCCTTGGAAGAAAGAAAAATAGGGAGGGAGCTCTGTAGATGAAGTGGAGGAAGGAGAGTGTTCAGGCATGGGGGACAGCCAGAAAGAATTCTCAGAATTGGGGGGGTGGAGCCAAGATGGTGGCGTAGGAGCAGCAATATATCACAGCTCTCACATAGCCACCCCAAAATACCCATAAAATATGACTCTAAACTAATCCTAGAACTCCAAAATGCACACAAATATACTTTCCACTAAAGTCAGCTCGGCTACGAGGAACCATATTAGCACTGAGAACCAAAACCAGCCTGGCCTGAAGCCCTGGCTGAGCCCCAGTGGTGGCTGGACGGGAGGAGCCTTGGAGCCTCGGATTAGTGGCAGTTGCGAGCAGCGTTCAGAACGAGGTAAGTGGGACTTGCGAAATCAGGGGAGAAAAGCAGTCCTGCCGAAAGGCCTCCAGGGCTGGAAAGCGAAAGGCAGAGGTTTTGCACCCACCTCTGCATTGCAGCTTCCGCGCCCGCGGCCTGCAGACAGCAGGGGAACTAAGCGATTGTTCAGAGGCTAGTGCTCCCGCATTGAGCGGCCTGGATCCGGATAGCAGTCTTGGGCCTCGGTCCTGGAGTCTTCATTATCCAGTGAGCTGGAAGTAAGTAGGAAAGGGACCCAGCACCTTCCTGAGAGCTACGGTAGCCGGGAGGACCCCAGCGATTTGGGACAGAGCTTTCCCTTCTGCAAGCAGAGCCCCACAGAGATGTAAAACAAAAAATCACGGACTGACCAACCATGAGTAAGAATTAGAATAAGAAGCAAAGTAAGAACAGCAAACCCTAGATTCCTTCTTTGGGGAAAAGAAAGATCATGGCAAAGAGAGGGAGGAAGAGAGTT
>CM053587.1:1302139-1321876 GCA_028646515.1 Pseudochirops corinnae
TTTGGGCCTCTTTTGTCATTTGAGTTCATCTATTTTTTAGGGTGTTAATTTCTTCAGTCAGATTGCTGACTCTCTTTTCATGATTTTCTTGCAACATTCTTATTTCTCTTCCCAATTTTTCTTCCACTTCTCTTATTTGGTTTTCAAAATCCTTCTTCAGCTCATCTCTAGCTTTAAGGCAATCTTCATGTTTATTGGAAGCCCCTGGTTGGGGAGCTCTGGCTGTACTGTCTTGCAGCTCTCTGCCTTGGTCCTTCTTTTCTTCATAGAAGGAATCTAGGGTTTAGTTGCTGTTCTTACTTTGCTTCTTATGCTTATTCTTACTCATGGTTGGTCAGTCCGTGATTTTTGTTTTTAAATCTCTGTGGGGCTCTGCTTCCAGAGGGGAAAGCTCTGTCCCAAATCGCTGGGGTCCTCCCGGCTGCCGTAGCTCTCAGGAAGGTGCTGGGTCCCTTTCCCATTTCTGGCTCGCTGGATACAGAAGACCCACAAGACCAAAGTCCAAGACCTCAATCCGGATCCAGGCCGCTCAACGCGAGAGCACTTGTCCTCTGAACGATTGCTTGGTCCTCCTGCAGTCTGCAGGCCGAGGGCGCAGAAGCTGCAATGTGGAGGCGGGGTGCAAAACCTCTGCCTTTCCCTTTCCAGCCCTGGAGGCCTTTCAGCCTCAACACTTTTCTCCACTGATTTCGCAAGTTCCACTGACCTAGTTCTGAACACTGCTGCAGCTGCCGCTATCTGCTCACCAGAGAGGCTCCTCAGCTTCTCCTGTCCAGCCGCCCCTGGGGCTCAGCCAGGGCTTCAGGCCAGGCTGGTTTTGGTTTGCAGTGCTGATATGGTTCCTTGTAGCCGAGCTGACTTTAGTGGAAAGTATATTTGTGTGCGTTTTGGAGCTCTAGGATTAGTTTAGAGTCATATTTTATGGGTATTTTGGGGTGGCTATGTGAGAGCTGCGATATGTTGCTGCTGCTACGCCGCCATCTTGGCTCCGCCCCCTAGCTGCCTTTGTCATAATACAGACCTGGTTCTTTTGTGCAGTAGATAGAGCACTGGATCTGGAGTCAGGAAGATCTGAGTTCAAATGTGACCTCAGACACTAATTTGATGACTTTGGGCAAGTCTCTTAACCTCTGCTTGCCTCAATTTCCTAATCTGTTAAATGAGGGTAGTAAGAGCACCTCCCTCCCAGGGTTGTTGGATGGATCAAATGAGATAACATTTGTAAGGCATTAGCAGAGTGCCTGATGCACAGCGGGGCATTATAAATGAGGATGAGGAGGAGGATACTGGTTACTACTACCCACGTCTATGTGTGGGTGGAAAGTGACGGTTTTGGTGTTTCCGTATCTACAGTCAACGTTGTTCCTGCAGTGATAAGGAACAAGCGACCCCTCCCCTCCCACTCTGAACCTGCCTCCTCCGAATCCAGCTCAGACCCATTTTGTTTCTCTTTATTGTTCTCTCCACACTCATTGGCTACCTGAATTCTAAGGGTGATGCCACTGAAATGGGTTAAGCCCCAAGGACTTGAGGTAGGTCATGGAGGATCAAGTTTTGGACAACGAAACATGTGTGAATGGGTCAGAGAACAGGTGTGTGCGAGAGAAAACAGATAAAAAGTAAGGAGGGGGCTCGTGAAGTAACCTCGTCAGCTCTAGCACAGAGCTCATGTCTAGGGTAGTAGGAAATGCTTTTTGACAGCTTGACTGATTATCCACTTAAATGTATATAGGTATGTATGTATACCTTATAAATCCCTTATAAGGGATAAACTTATCCCTTCCATATTGTAACTTTCTCCATTGTGGTTTCTATATACTGTGGTCAGCATAAGAAATTAAATGGGAGTTTGGGGGGAGTTTTGCAGAAACCACAGACAACGCACAAAGGCCAGTAGGTGACACAGAAAAAGTTTAGAAACTCAGAAGTGGATTTTGTGTGTGTGTGTGTATACATATATATATATATATATATATATGTATATATGTATATATATCTTAACATATTTTATCTTTTAATACCATAATTCAGACTTCTCTGGTATGAAGGGAGGCCAAAAGTTTTACACAGATTTTCCAGATTGCAAGGACACCTCACCCATAATCCCTGCCATGTGGAAGGGATAACTGGATACACACATATACACACACACACATATTAGTACATGTGCATATGCATAAGTGTGTACAGATTTTGGAAGATTTTCTTAATTAGTTTAGTTTGTAGCCACCACCTGAGAAACTTGGGAAAATATATGGACGCTACCCTGCTCTCCCCTATATGGTGAGACTGACTCTCCGTGTATGAGTTCCTACTTCATATTATTACTGAAAACACTTTGACTAAAAGAAGGAAGAAAGTGAAACAGAGAGACACATTGTGTGAGTAACTATTCATCTCAATGGTAGAGGCAAAACTGCAAAATCTCCTAAGATTGAAAAAAACTCCTAAGAATGAAACCTCTGTAGGGAAGTCCACACATATACACACATGATTAAATCAAGTTCTATTTTCTGCAAATTAGATATTCCTCTTACCAGGAAAATGTTGTCCAGCTATTAAAGTCAGCATAATCTAAGTGAGCCTTAGGCAGGAATGTGTCGGCATCAGGTAGAACCAGCTAGAGAGAGCCAGTGGTTAAACTTTCAGTGTGAGCATTTCTATCTTGGAAATCTGCAAACTTTACAAATCAGGGCTTTATTTATTATTTTCTTGATTGTCTAAACTTGAGAAAGTGATGGAGAAAGTGTTAGTAATTCAGATTAAACTTAAAAGTGTCTCATGGATACATTGGGGTTTTTTTTTTTTCTATTTTTGAAGTCATTATTAAACATTTTCCAGCACAGGCCTGCTTAGTTTTTTGAAGAGATGCCTACATCTAGACATTGTAGAAAAATAATCTAACTGATATCTTGACTTCTCCCTGTACCCCCACCCCATTCCCCCTTCACATAATGCTGTTTTTTTCTTTTTTTCTTTCTTTTTTGTCCAGTCTCCTATTCACCTCTCTCCCCCAATCAATTTCATTTTCAACTCTAGATTTTCTCTCCTCCCACCTTTCTCCCCCGCACTGAGAAAGCAAGAAAAACATATTGCAAATATGAAGTCTTGTGAAACAAGTTTTCACATTAGCCATTTACTGAATAACAAAGAAAAAGAAAGAAAAAATATGCTTCAATCTATATGTAGAGTTCATCAACTCTCTCTCTCGATGGATAGCATTTTTCTCATGAATCCTTTGTAACTATAGTGCATTATTATGTTGTTCAGAATCAAATCTTTTCATAGTTGATTATCTTTACAATGTTACTGTTACTATTTATGTTGTTCTCACTTTGCATCAGTTCATACAAATCTTCCCAGGTTTTTCTGAAATTATCCCTTTATCATTTCTTAGAGCACAACAGTATGCCATCATATTCAAATACCATGGCTTGTTCGGCAATTATCCAGTTGACGTGTATCCTCTGAATTTCCAGTTTTTTTGCTCCCACGAAGAAAATAATTTCTATGAATACTTTTGTACCTATGGACCATTTACCTTTTTTCATTGATTTTTTTTGTACTATACAAAGTGTATGCACAATTTAGTAGCTTCTTGGTCATTGTTAGTTTTTTTGTTTGCTAATGTATATAAAACAAATTCAATTCATCAAGGGTCAGAAACCTCTTCCTAAAAAAGCATTATCACCCAACTTGGCTAATTTTTTAAAAAAATGAAAACTTTGAACAGTCTAGTCTGAGAAAGTGGTCTTATTCCACAACAATGAGAACTTCCAAATTCATGAGAATTCATATTCATGAGATCATCATATTAAGTACTACTGCTCAAAACCATTACAAAATCCTCATCTGATACCTCTTTGTCAGGGGAGGTGACCCCAGGCCCTCAAAGATTTTGCAAGCTAAGTACAAGTTTTGACAAATCCTAATGAGCTGGAAAAGTTTTAGAAATGATTGTACTGACAGGATTTGTTTGCTATCCAAGAACTAGCTCAGCTTATCTTGGAGAAATTCAGCATCATGATTGTGTACTAAGTAATGAATAAATAAAACACAAAGTGATTGTCAGTCCTGTATAGATACCTTTCTAATTCTATAGATATCAGGGCAGAAGGAACACAGGGTGCTAAAAACCACATCATTTTTATGCCATCTTCAAATAACTAATGGAACTCTACATGTGAGAGTTCCCTAATCCAAAGAACAACAGATTGTTACAACAATAAAGGAATGAACAATTTCCATATCAAAATTTGCACTATGAATGAAGCTTGAAGATATTAAAAGTCTTCAGCTAAATGGAAGGATGGTTCATAAATTCTTCTGGGAGAGATGAACAATGCATAGAGAGGGGATTGATTCAATTCAACAAATATTTATTCAGTGCATTTTCGGAGCAAGATGAGTTGGTTTCATCATGAGTCCAAGGGCAACAAGAAGCATCGTGTCATGAGACAGTCATTATCTCACTCTGCATTGTTCATGAGAAGCAATGATAATTGGGTTCACCCTGAATATAATTGCAATTTATGTATCTGTTTTAGAGAAGTAGAGAAATTCTGCAGAAACTTGATAGGATGCTCCAAACCAAGTCAACATGTACTTTGATATCTGGTTACTTTAATAATAAGATAAGTTTAAGGGAGCACTGTGAAAAATGTTTGAAAAATATGGTTTTGCATTGAGAAATGACGCTAGGAGAAGACCCACAGCTATAGATCATGAATATTTCCTTTAGGAAGAGAGTTGGAAGATTTGAGATATGGTAAGTGCCAAATATCACCCCCCAAATGAAATTTACTGTATTTTACTAGACAGAAAGTGACTGTTTACAGATGTGTACGTTGTTTCAAACTCAGATGTCTGTGGAGTTCATTGACTGATTACATCAAAGGTCAAAATTTGCACAAATTTAGGAGAAAAAAGATGAGGAGATGGGATAGCAATTCCAACAAAATCAGTTTCTTTTTTTTTTTTTTATCATTATTTACTTATTTTTAAAATTCTCTCTCTTTCCTGTCCCTTCCCAACCCATTGATAAGGTGAGCAATAGGACAGTGATTGTAGGTGTGAAGTTGTGCAAAGCACATTTCTGTACTAATCACATTGCTAAAAAGAAGGAAAATAAAGAAAGTGAAGATTACACTCTGCTCTGCATTCAGAGCTCATTGGCTCACTCTCTGCAGGCATGCAGCAATGTTTTCAGGTCATCATAAGTCCTTGGGAATTGTCTTGGATCATTATGTTGATTGGGATGGCTAAATCTCTCGCAGTTGGTCATCTTTACAATATAGCTGTTACGGTTCTGTTCACTTCACTCTGAATCAGTTCATACAAGTCTTCCTAGGTTTTTCTGGAGCCATCCTGCCCATTGTTTCTTAGAGCACAGTAGTATTACATCACAATCATACGCCACAACTTATTCAACTATTCCTCCATTGATGAGGATCCCTGCAATTTCCAGTTCTTTGCCACCATGAAAATAGCTATTGGAAATATTTTTGGCGGCGGCTAGGTGGTGCAGTGAATGGGGCTCTAGCCCTGGAGTCGGGAGGACCTAAGTTCAAATCCAGCCTCAGACACTTACCACAAAATTAGCTGTGTGACCTTGGGCAAGTCACTTATCCCCAGTTGCCCTACCTTCCCCCCTCCAAAAAGCAAAAAAAAAATGTACATATGGATCTTTTCCCCTTTTATTTGATCTCTTTGGGATACAAACCTAGTAGCGGTATTGCTGGGTCAAAGGGTATATGCAGTTTTATTGTCCTTTGAGTATAGTTCCAAATTGTTCTTCAGAATGATAAATACCATTTCTTGGAGAAATTTAGCCAATTGAAAACAATTGCTACAATGAAGAGGTCAAAAAAACCTAGAAATTGTCTTAGCCAATATACATATGATCTCTTTACCAAGAGAAAAATAAGTTTAGAATAAACCCATCTCCAAACCAGTAGGGAGGAAAATAACAAAAATATTGTGGAAAATTAACCTACAGAAAGCTTAATGTGAGACCCAACTAAGCCAAATCATCCTGAGAACATTTATAGATCAAGCTGGAAGAAGGAAAATAAATGAATATGAAACATAATCCATTCTTGTCATCCATTAGAGTGAAGCCACTACATTTGGACTCTAAGATCTTAGGACCCAACATGGAAATGAAAATAACACTCATGAAATGTCACGTGTGGATAGACCTAACCAAATACATTCAACACAAAGCACTTCTAGAGGTGACATAATTTTAAAGATACTCAGGTATCAATTGTCAAGATGTCTCAAAGAAGGAGAAAATTCCAATGGTGTGGACAAATAATGGATGATAGTTTTACCAAAATATGTGACCCTGTCTCTGAAAGAGGCCATTTAGTGCAATCCCTTCATTTTATAATTGATGAAACTTAGGCCCAGGGAGAGTAAATGAATGACTTGTCCAAAGTCACACAATACATGACAGAGTCAACATCTGGACTCAGGTCAAGTCCAGTGTCTTCAAGTTCTGTGTTCATTCTGCCTCCCTCAGTCCACATGCCTAATTTTTCATCTTGGTGAAATTTTTGAGGCTAATCTATGCATATATCAAGGATATCTTTGGTTAAATTATGAAAAGGGAATAAACAGGCTTTCACAATTCATCTTCTATAATAGAATACATCTTTTACAAGTCAAATGATTGACTGAGAAGAATAGAAAATACAACATCTTGATGTGCTTTTTGTTTGACTTCATGACAAATTTGACCTGGGAGAGCAAAATGCCATTTTAAGAGACACTAATAAAGTGTCTCCCATGCATATGAAGAACAACCATAGTGATGACCTGATTTAGTGAATACCATTATTATCTAGATGAAACAAAGCATGACATATGTTTAAAGGAGACATATTTAGTGAACGTGTTTACTAATGTCATAGAATCATAGATTTGGTGTCCATCTAGTTCAACCCATTCTTGAATGAAACCCTCACTATAAAATGCCTGATAAGAGATCATCCAGTCTTTACTTGAAGGAGCTCTCTGAAGAAGGGGAACTTACCATCTCTCAATGAAGTGCTTTCTACTTTTGTTAGGAAGTTCTTCCTACTATCAAGCCTAAATATTCCTCATTGAAGCTTCCTCTTATTGTTCCTGGCTCTGATCTTTGAAGCCAAATGAGTCTAAAGAGTCAGTCTTTTGCAAAAGGCAAAGAGAAGAGGGATTCCCTTTAGATAAAGAAGCTATTCAGATGCTCCTGTTTGTAGAGGTTGCATCAAGTCTCACATCAAGTCAAAAAGAATTTATCAAGCTCCCCAGAACACTGTGCAACCTTTTTTATTCTATTTAAAATTTTGTTGTTGTTCTAGAAACATTTCCATACACATAGAACAAAAAAGGATTGTACATTAAAAGATGTACAAAAAATGTACCAAAAGTTGTACAAATCTCTGTTACATATAGTTTATATTTTAAAAATAATATAATAAATTCAATATATTAGTTTTAAAGCTATCCTGCTTCTCTGGTTGTTTGGTATCCTGAAATTCCTTCTATTTTCTTCCATTTATTTTTTTCAAAAATCTTTCTCCAACTCTTCCTTCTCCTTCCCTTTCTTCTTCTTCCACCCCTATCACTAGTCCCCCTCTCCTTCACAAATCTCAACAAATTAAAATTAAAATTCCACATAACAAATAAACAGAATCAAACAAAAGAAATCTATACATTGATAGTGTCTACATATGAATATCTCAATCTTCCTTTTGAATCCGCCCATCCCCCTTCTATGTCATAGAGTGGGTAACATGTTTCATATCAGCCCTGTGGAATAGTGTTTGATTTGGTGCATCAATCAATTATGTCTTTCAAAGTTGTTTTTCTTTACATTGTTGTTATTACCATATAAATTTTTCTTCCATTTATGCTTACTTCACTCTGAATCAGTTCATACAAACCTTTCTAGGTTTCTCTGAACCTGTCATTTTTTTCATTTCTCATTGCACAATAATATTTGATTACATTCATATACTATAATTTGTTTAGCCATCCCCCAGTTTGGGGGAGCTCACTTTACTTCACAATTCTTTGCTACAATAAAAATTATTTCTATAAATATCTTTGTATATGTGAGTCCTTATCTTTCTTTGATATTTTTGAGAGTATGTGTCTAATAATGATATTGCTGGATCAAAGAGTATATATAGGTTAGTGACTTTGTGGTTGTGATTCCAGGTTTCTTTCCAAATGCCTGAAACAATTCACAGCTCTATGAACAGCAAATTAGTATATCTGTACTTCCATAGACCTCCCCCCTACAACTTTCATTTTCCTTTTCTGCCATTTTTGCCAATCTGATGGGTCTAAGGTGGAGGACTTGAGTTACTGAACCTGCATTTCTCTTATTTCTTCTCATATAACTGTTGATAGCTTGAATTCCTTCCTTTGAGAACTGTATAGGACCATCTGAAGGAGATTCAGGACTACTCCAAAGAATTCAATATAAGAACACAAAGAGAAAAAAACCAATAGATGTAAAATGCACATTGCCTAGAGAGATCATGATGCATGGTTGAAAAGACAGTTCACTGAGCTTGTACATCAATACATATGACTTAGTTTAGAGGTCAGATCTGAGAAGTTATGCTTCAAAGATCTGTGATTTTGTCAGGGTGCTCCCTCCAGTGACATAGATCACAATCCTACAACTGCATGGCTCATCTTTGAGAGCTGTTATGTTGGAAGTCAACCTGGTACTGAGTCTTTGTGAACATAACTAGGCTAATCCTCAACCACACACATATGCTCCATCATGAGGCTTATGTAAGATTTGTACTTACACCTCAGCAGGTCCAGCCATCTGCCTCCAGAGCTAAAAGTGGTCTGAAGTGGCAGCCAGATCTTATTCCCTGCTGCCCTAGCCTTCTGGAACCTAGAGTCACCTCTACAACTCAATGGGCATCAGAATAGGTCTTGAGTAGATTATGGTTCAAGCAGTGAAAGGGTGTTGAGAAAAAAGAGCAGAGGAGCAAAGTACTGAGATTCAAGGTATGCCATCAGTCAGAGGCAGGTGGACAAAGACAAGCCCACAAAGGAAGCAGAGAAGGAACCACTGGACAGACAAGAGGAAAATTCAGTGAATACAGAGTCTCAAAAGCCGAAGAGGGAAAGCCTCAAGCAAGGGTTAAACAAAAGTGTCAAATGCTGGGGAGAGGTGAAGAAGAAGAAGAAGAAGGACAGAGAAAAGGTTATTGGATTTGTCAAGAAGGGAGTCATTCGAGATCTTTGAGAATAGAGCTTTGGTGAATATAAGAGGCTGACGCTGGTTTGCAACTATTTCGGGAATAAATCAGTGGTGAGGAAATGGAGGCAGCAGATGTAGACCATTGCCTTGATAAGAGGGTACAAATTAATATCAATATCAGCTTCGACAAACTACAGTTAGAAAATTAAGCTCATGCTAGCGTCTATCACGCCTGTGCCTGTTAAAGACAAACTGCAATTGCTTGGATTAGCCACTCTTTAGGAAAATCTGAACGCCATTTCTTTCCTCCTTCAATATGCCCAAATTAATGGGACTTCCTATTTACAGAAGTTATCTACAACATTTATTTTCCCTTTTGATAAACTTGCAAGATGAAATAATTGTGTTACATTCCCATTTTATGGCTGTAATGGCCAAGTGCTCGAACGATTTGTCTGTTGCTAGTCATCTAGCATTACCTCTGGGCAGAACTCTGCCCTAGGAACACTCTGATTGTAGTAAGAGCCACCACGAGGGACTCAAGTCTCAGGAGTATTTCTTAGTACTGCAGCTCGGAATATGGTGAAAAATGGCCTTCAGGGAACACAGTGGGGAGAAAGTAAAATTGAATTTAAAGGATACGGATCTAATCAGTGTCTAGTGAGACAATCTGTGAATACCGAATATCAACTTCCATTGCCACAGTGTAGTAAGGACCCATTCATTTGAAACACAAGGGACCAGGAAAAAACTGATTTCAACGAACTGTGATTGAATTATTCAATTTTTTAAAAATCCGATGACAACTGGGCATCCACTTTTCTTGGGAGCAGTTGTTTCAGCTCACATACTCTTCTGAACAAATCTCTCAGCTGACGAGAGTTTTAACTGTACTTCTTATAGCTTTTAAAACTGTATTTTACAATTCAGAGCCGCCTGGTGCCTGCCTTCATGTGTCGGGGTAAGGAATGGCAAGCAAGTTGTTCCTAAAGAAAATAAAAGATAAAGGGGAAAACAGAACAAAACATGATCGCCTGGAGCTAAGAAATAGCTGTGCAGCACCTAGCCCAGAGGATGGAGCTGGATCTTTGGAGAAAGAAACAGTATTTTGTATTCCGCAGGATAATGAAAATCTGTAGTAACTGGCAGGTTCAAGACAATCTGTGGTTGGTCCAGGTAAAGGATAATGACTGTTGAACTCCCTGTAGAAGGTATGTAAGTGGTCATATGTGACCTACTATAGTGAAATGGCTTGTAAGCTGCCTTCCTGGGACTTGTGCCTGGGTCGTGATGGAAAGTTTCCCAAGATTCAATAAACCTATCAAACACTGCTTATTGCTCTTAACTGGTTGGGAAGAAATGAAACCACCTAAAGAAACCTGGAGAGAATCTTTAGGGATCATGAAGCTGAACACGGGAAACTGAAATAGTTGGTGTCATAAGTATCACTGCTTCTGTCTGAAGTTTGGGGCATTAGATGAGAAGGAAGGCAATGGAACAAGTGACTGTGAAGACGGTGTCTAGAAACAGAATACCACTTCTTAGGATCATGGTTAAAGAGGTAGGCATGGTGAGCTCTTGGTAAGGGATGGAAGGCACCTGACAAGGTCCAGGCAGGATATATTGTCCTAGAGATATGTAAGTTTGGTATTTAGACCTTGAGCCAGAAATGGAAGGGAAGGGAGAAAATTGTCTACATATGGCCGCTAAGCCAGATATAACAGAAAGCAACAGTTATGAAACAAGAAGAGCAATAGCAGTGGAGAGGCCCAATAACCCATACAAGGCAACATACACGAAGAAAGTGGATATAAAACTCATAGCCTCAATTATGTATTCATAAATGTGTAGAGGATGGGAAGTAAACATGGTGGACTAGATATCATAGGGTATAATGAGGGAGAGAGAGAGACAGAAAGGAACAGAGAGAGACAAAGAGAGAGACAGAGAGAGAGAGACAGAGAGAGACAAAGAGGGACAGAGACAGAGACAGAGAGAGACAAAGAGAGAAAGACAGAGAGAGAGAGAGGGACAGAGAGAGAGAGAGAGAGAGAGGGACAGAGAGCAAGTTATATTAGTCATTTTTCAGTCATGTAGGACTCTTTGTGAACATGTTTGGAGTTTTCTTGGCAAAGACACTGGAGTGCTTCGCTGTTTCCTTCTCCAGCTCATTTTACCAATGAGGAATCTAAGACAAACAGGGTTAAGTGACTTGCCCAGGGTCACACAATTAGTAGTGTCTGAGGCCAGATTTGAACTCAGGAAGAGGAGTCTTCCTGATTCCAGGCCTGGTACTCTATTCACTGTACCACCTAGCCACCCCCAAAAGACTTATAATATATAATGTATTATGAAGAATTTTAAATAAGAAAACCAAATAAATACACATTTGCAACTATTTACATTTACGAATTAATTTCCACTCATATTACAACTATAAGAACTTAGTTCCATCCAGTATATCCCTGGCTATACCCTGTTTTCATTCATTTTGATATTTGTATATACATTTTCTTTTTATATTCTTATAATCAATGTCTTGGTTATTATTCCATTTCTGTTTTCTTCATTTTCTATGACTTTATATGTCTTTCCAAATTTCTTTATAGTCCTCGCATTTATTACATCTAATAGCATTGTAATATATCATTACTTTGCTGTGGGTTATTTACCTGTTCAACAATCATTAGCCATCTAGGCACTTTCTAGATCTTGGCCATTACGAATAATGTTGCCACATTTTAAAAACAGGCGTGTTTTCCCCTTGAAATTGGTACTCAGAGTATAGCTTCAATGAGATTATTAGATCAAAGGGTAAGATTATTTTGGTGATTCTTTGAAATCAAAGTCTGAATACAAGAAAGTAAATTTAACCTAACAGGTATCATTGAGACTTGGTGAGATGTGGTTCACAACTGAAATATGAGAAAGGAAAGACATCCATCCAAAAGGAACTGACTGGAAAAAGGGGAAAATGGAATGTTATTGTCTATTGATGTTGATATATTCCTGTGAGGGAATTCACATACCAGAAGGGGAAAAATCATGGCAAAGAGCATATTGGTGAGGATTAGTTGAGAGAGGAACAAAAATACTGTTGTGACAAGAATGTATTATACAACAGCTGGCCAGAAAAAAACTGGATAATGTATTCTAGAAGGTCACAAAGCTGGTGTGAAAGTTTAGTAGTGATCAGGATCTTCATCCATCTTGACATCCTCTGAAGCTCCTCTCTTTGCTAAGAACAGAACAATCAAACAGCTCTTCACTTGCCTAGGTAATTTCACTCTACAAAAGAACACTTGAGAACCAATGAAAACCGCTGTACTAGACCGGATTTTGACAAAAGGAAAAAAATTGGCTTACAAAGTACAAATGGAGGAATGTTTGGGGAAAATACTACAGTCAAGAGATAGGGCATGGATGATGGTCCAACAAAAGAGAGTGAGAAGTATCTAGGAAGAAAGAAAGTGGAGAGACAGACAGAGAGATACAAAGAGAGACAGAGAGAGACAGAGACACAAAGAGAGAGACAGAGACAGAGACACAAAGAGAGAGACAGAGACAGAGACAGAGAGAGGAATCATGACAAAACCCCCCCCAAAAAAAGAGTAGACAGTGTAGGAAGATGGTCAGTCTTACCAGAGTAGAAATCAAGAAGAATAACAATGGAGAAAAAGCTAGATTTGATGACAGTTAAGAGATCGTACACATACAAATCCCACTGTTCTTTACCTGAAAAGTCTATTGGGGCTCCTACACTGATTTTTTCAGTCCCTTCAAACTTTGAGGCTCCGAAATTTGCAGGGATTTCTGAGGTGGTAACTATGACCATATTCACCCTTTTATACGGCCAATCCCCCTCAGTGCTTGTGCCTTCCCTCTGTTATTACCTCTAAGTTATCACATGTATGTATATATGTAATATGTGTGTGTAAATATATCCTGTTTGTCCTTTGTATGAGCACTCTGCGCTTGTGTGTCCAGCTGTTTTTCAGTCATGTCCTCTTCATGGCCCCATTTCTGATTTTCCTGGCAAAGATACTGGAATTTTGCCATTTTCCTTCTCCAGATTATTTCACAGATGAGGAAACTGAGGCAAACAAAGTTCAGTGACTTGCCCAGGTCCACCCACCCAGCTAGTAAGTGTCTAAGACCAGATTTGAACCCAGAAAGAGGAGTCTTCCCAACTCTAGGCCCGGTCCTCCACGTACTGCACCACCTACCTGCCCTTGGAGCATGGTAGGCACTCATAAATGGCTGCCAGTTTGACTTAATTTAGTAAGGAGACTATACCCATGGCCATTATGTGAACACTAGAGACTGTGAAACACATAAACATTGGGGGAAATTTGGCTTATCTTGGTTGTGTCTAAAGATGGTTATTTGTAAGCAGATACCAAGCAAACCACACCTTTCACACTTGGCCACAAATGGCAAAAAGGACAATCGCTCTAATTTTGTGTTTCTAATATCTCCCGTTCATGTTTTCAAAATGTGCACAAACTAAAGCAAAGTTCGTTCAAAGATGGTCAGTGGAAGGACTGGCCTTTCAAAGCACATTAAATTGTTACTGGCAAATACTGGAGACTATGCATAGCTCCAGCGTTCCCAAATTGCTTTAAAGCTGCAGCTAAATTTGAGCTGGACAAACTCTTTGTCTAAGTCAGACCGTTACTGACTGTCCTGCTAAATTCTGCTTCCAGTCTCGGTTGAATGCAGTATTCCTCATTTCCTGTCCTCGATGCCCCACATATGTCCCATGCCTGCTCTACTGAGTTCTGTGTCTTAATTGCCTGGGGCCAAGTTCTCCCACTTCATCTTTCCCTTCTGCAAAGAGAACTTCACGCTTGCAAAACATCCAGAGCTTTGGGAGAAAGGTGCCGTACAGTGCAAAGGGTGGTTATTATTATTGATGTTTCTCATAAACACAGAGATTTAGAATGTCAAAAGTAATGTCAGACCTTAAGGCAACAACAGCGCTTTCTCTCCGGGAGATCTATTGAATTATGTCCGTTTTGATGTCTGTTATGTCTCTATTTGGGCCCAGACACCTCTGTATAAGAGCAGCTCCAGATGTACACATGACTGGAGAACACGATGCAGCATCAAAGGCCTAGGTCTTTGTCACATGCCTCCTGTTCAAGCGACCCCACACTGGCTTAGCAACATCACAGAGAAAATAAGGGCCATCTCTATGAAGGAAAGGGAAAGTAGTCATTCTGCCCACTTTGGCAGCTTAGACCTGGTCCTACAAAACCCTGTCTTAATCGTTGATCAAGCCTTTCTTAGCCACTGGTCATAACGAATAGCTCCCAACCACCACCGTACTACAGAATTAACAATGTAAGCCAAAAGAACAGAAACTGAGACAAAGTCTATCTGCAAGCTTTGGTTAACTTTGTTCATGGGACATGAGCTTAGCCCTGCTGAGCAATTTCCACTAAAATCTGGTATCATTGTACATAGTTGGAGAAAGACTCTCTTGGGTCACTATAGAATAATGACTGGCACAAAGGAAGTTTTTTTACGTTCTTTGTCTCACCTGAGCCTTACAAAACTTCTGGGAGGTAGGTACTAAAATCACTCATTTTACAGATGAGAAAAACGAGTCTCAGGGAAGTGCTACTGTGTTAGATGTGAAATCTGAACCCAAATCTCTCCTGATTTTCAACATGAACATTCCACACCCGGCTCTTTTCACAATGCTAACCTTAGGGCCACACTTTCAAGTCCCACGTGCAAGGCTCAACCTTGTCCCTCTGAACAACAGTGAATTGGGAGAGACTCCTGGATGCCTTGATTCACCTGTCCATACTCTGATCCCTTTCCTGCTCCCTCTCCTGCCCACCCCTCCCCCTTACTTGTAAGCCCCCCTGGGGAGCCGCAAGCACAATTGCCACAAGGCCTTTGGAGGGTCTTGGAGATTTCGTCTGAGGCATCCTGCTGTAACTGAATTATTCCACTGAACCTTTCAGTTGTGGCATCTCTTTCAGCAGCCAAGAGGAAGAGGGAAACAGAGAACCCATTTCTGCTTCTAGCGTAAGGGAGTTCTGATTGCTCATTGCTGGGCTCACCTAAACTAGAACTTGTTTACCCAAATCAAATGACTTCACCAGAGTCTCTGCTTACAGACTGTTTGAAATTTGTTTGGCCTTTCTCCCCTGTACCTCAAAAAAATGGCAATGGTGGGAAGGGAGGGAGAGGAAAAGCCGTTAGCTGTTCATCTTTTTGCCGAAGGGGCTGATTTTAATAAATTGCCTCCATAGCCATTTCAAGTATGACAGGAACGCAGAGTGAGGAAAAAGACACTTGGAAAGCTGAGTTTAGTGAATTTTTACTCTAGCTCAATCAGGAAGGTGTAGTCAGCCCCTAAGGAAATCACTTAACCTGCCTGGGAATTTTATGTTATTAGGGCATATTAGAATTTAGAGCTATGAGGGACCTTTAAAATCATCTGGTCCAACCCCCTCATTTTACAGCTGAAGAAACTGATACCCAGAGAGGAAAGTTGGTTTGCTGCAAGTCACATGACTAATTTGTGACAGAGATGGAACCAGAATCTAACCCCTCCCTCTCCCCCTCCCTACAGAAGCGACTTTCAGCCCATGGGTTTCCCCAGTTGTGGACTGAGTTTAAAGTCTTCTGGAAAAATGCAAAGTTGTATCAACATAACATTTTTTTCCTATTTGGGTCTTTGGTTTTCATGATTTGTTGTGTGAGTGTGAGAAGAATTTTACTTTCTTCTTCTTGTGCCGAAGGAGACTCACGTTCATTTGTTATCCCAAGTAGATGGATGAGAGGGGAGCCTAGGCTTCTGGGCACGCAGATCTCAGGCATCCCACGTAGACATTGTCCACTTGGGCCACGTCCCCTGCCGTGTTGATGTCGGGCTACAGAGACAGTGCCTGCTGTTGTGGGGCTCATGTTAGTGACTGCTTTGATGTGTCTATGATCCTTCTTACGTGTACAAGGACGTTTGCTCCTTAGAATTTTGTATGTGTGAGAGAAAGTAGATTTTTAAAATCTATTGAAAGGGAAAAGTGAAAACGAGTTTCATATACAATTTTAAGTGTTTTAAAATGGCCCTTGGAGTGACACTTTTCTGTCACCCACATGACACGTACTTTTATTAGTGGCTTATCGGATAGTGTGCTGTATCGGAGTCAAGAAGAGCCAATTAAAATCCTGCCTCAGACACTTATTAGCTGTGGAATCTTGGCCGAGTCTTTTGCCTTCTCTGTACCTCAGTTTTCTCATCCATAAAATGGGGGCAGCAATGGCACCTATCTCTCACAGGGTTGTTAGGATTTTCAAATATCACAGCACGTGTCAAGCAGTTCCCAAATCCTAAGGCTCTCTGTAAATGCTGTCATTACAGTAACACCTACGGCATCCTCTCCTTGTCAGGATCTTTTAGTAGTATCGGAAGTTAATGCCCCCACCACTGTTAAATCCGAGTTGACATTCATACATAGAGTTACAAAATGCATGTTCATAAGTTAACCTTGAGACCAGCCCAAGGTCATGCTCCCGCATCAGCCAAGGCGTTTAGAATTGGCGGCCACCCTACAAACCCACATTGTCTTATTTGTCCCTTGATTTCCCTTGCTTTCTCCACTGAAGCCAGCTAAGAAGGTGTCCGCCTATTTCTTCAATTATAATTTCATAGACAAGTATCCATCTGGGCCCAAACAGCCCCAGAGCATGTGAAATCATAGAAGACATTCTCCATGTTCTTCTCATCACTCTTTGTTAGTTGACATCAACTAGATGAGAAAAAGTTATAATCCCATACTTTCATCCCACTCAACAAATCGCTGTGCTCAGAGTTCTACAAGTATGGATTTGGAAGTGGAAGTAAATGGATAGAACACCAGTCCTGCAGTCAGGAGGACCCAAATTCAAATCCAGACACTTGAGACTTATTAGCTGTGTGACCCTGGTAGGTCACTTAGCCAAGATTGTCTCGGAAAAAAAAGAATGTAGAAGCAGTAGATAATACCTTGTTCTCCACTAATCACCATCTTGGAACCCCCTAAAACAATCCATGAAATAAGAAATTGATGATGATTTCAATGTCTTGCGCATTGAAGGCCAGTGCCTCCCTTAGTGCTTAGCACAGAGTCTGGAACATAATAGGTGTTTGGGAAAAACACAGTTTATTTCCTTTGTAATCCCATACACCTTGTTTTATGCTTATAAAGACTTCATCCTGATGAGAGGTCGATGGTTAAAAGCTTCACTGGCTTGCCAGAGGAGACTGTGACACAGAAAAATTTAAGCACCTGTACCTTAAAAGGAGGAAGAATCTCTAAAAATCAGAAGCAGGACTTTTCCTATGTCAAAGGCAAAGGTGAGAAGCCGTCTGGGAGCTGTGTCACCACCACATCAATCTAGTTGTAGATTTGGAGGACCAGGGCACCCCTTCCCATCTCCAGAAGACCATATAAGCTGTGTTGGTGTTGCTCAGTACTACTCTTCGTGACCCCAGTGGGGTTGGCTTGGCAGAGATACTGGAGCGATTTGCCATTTCCTTCCCCAACTCATTTTACAGATGAGGACACTGAGGCAAACTGGGTTACATAATTTGCCCAGGGTCACACCAGCTAGTGCCTGTCTGAGGTGGGATTTGAACTCAGGGAGATAAGTCAATCTGACTCCAGGCCTGGAGCTCTGTGCACTATGGCCCCCCCCTAGCTGTCCCTGTATGAGTAATATCTTCTATTAAATCCCTTTGAATAAGTAAGTCTGGAGCATGGACTTTCTTCTTCTCTCTAGTGCAGATGCTGAGTTGCCACATAACCAACCCCTCATTTGCAAAAACATTTGCTGCCAGCTGTAGGAATTGAAATGGGTGGGAGAAGCCACTCAAGTCCCCATTCTCCAACTCCTCTAGCTCATATAGAAAAGCTCTGATTACAATAACTGTACTGAGTGGCCTTGATTTACAAGTCCAGGTTTAGTCCAGCATTGTAGACCCAATTGCCAGAGTGTTTGTCCGCCACTGTAGGAGTATCAGAACCATAAGAAACCCCAGAATTCAGGGAGTTAGCAAGAGTAGAGGGAAGGCCTACACTGAAGGGAATCAACATTTGTTAAAAATCCTGAGGATTTTTCTCTGCTCTGGCAGAACCAATCACTAGGCATTTAGTGACCCAGACCACAAGGTGGAGCCCCCTATTACCCTACCTCTGCCTTTCTCATATATGGGGTAATAAGTTATAGACTCTGACCCCTTCACCTGGTACCATCATGGAGGCAGTCATTACCTGGGAGACACAAAAGCCAATGTTACCTCAGGGAGCTGGCTTACTAGGATAAGAAGGCTATACCTTACTCAGTACTACTCGTATATTTTACCCTAGTCAGAGTGCATATAAGAATATTGGGCTCAGTTCTGGGTACCATAGTCTAGGGAAGATATTGATAAACTAGTGTGTCCAGGGGAGGGCTACCATAATGGAGACGAACAGGAACGTCCTGATTCTCAAGAGCAGGTTGTTAAATTTCCAGTGTAAGTGTTTATGCCTTGGAAATCCACAAATGCTACAAATCAGGTCTTCGTTTATTGTTCTGTAGGCTTGATTAGATTTGTGATGCGTGAGAAAATGATGGAGGAAATGTCCGTAAGGCAAATTAACTTAAAAGTGTATTATACATACATCCTCCTCATTGCTGAAAAGCTGATTGTTAAATATTTGTCTTTAAAAAGAGCCTTGAATTCATGTAATATGAGGGTCAATCAAGTAAAATAAGGAAACACAATCACCCTCCTCAAGGCTGGCATGTGGAAGAAGGTGTGTACTTCTGTCTGGCATCATAGAAAGAACCTGGATCAATAGGTTTTAAGTTGCAAAGTGGCAAATTTAAGCATGGTACCAGGAAAAACGTCCTACCAATGGTAACTAAGCAAGAGTAAAGTGAACTGCCTTAGGAGGAAGTGGGTTGCTTCTTGGTGGAGGTCTTCAAGCAGAGGCTCCAGTTATTGGGCAAACTGGAGAAGAGAGAGCTATGGGATAGACTAGGTATCTGCTGAGGTCCCTTCCAGAAGTGTACTGTAAATGTTCAACCACTGGCTCTCTGGGGGGAATGTGCAGAACAGACTTTTAAGGTTAATCTGCATCATTGACATTTGTTCCATCACTTTTTGAAGTCAAGCAATCAACAAAGCAATCAATCAAGCCCCCAGCACTTGCTGATTTCGGAGGGGCCTCCTCCCTAAACCCAATTCTAAAATGTGATTCTGTGATCACAAGACCCTGGAGAATGAGGGCTCCCAGTTAAACGGTGCTTCCTCTGCCCTATGACTGGCAAACTCCCACCTCCTGCTCCCTTTGTTTCACAGGCTCAGTCAACGGGCTATCTTGTGGGGTAAAAGTCTTTTTTATCAATCAGTCAGTAACCATTTACTAAGCACTTATTATGTGGCAAGCATTATGATAAACACCGGGGATACAAAGATAAAAATGAAACAATCTCTGTAAGAGACAGAGAGACAGAAAGGAGAGAGAGAGAAA
>CM053587.1:1322376-1343125 GCA_028646515.1 Pseudochirops corinnae
AAAGGAAAGGAGAAGAGAGGAGAGAAGGGGAGAAAAAGAAGAGAAAGAGGAGAAGGACAAGAGAAAGAGAGAGAGAGAAGGAGAGAGGAAGAGAAAAAATAAGAGAAAGAAGGAAAAGAAGGAAAAGGAAAGGGGAAAAAGAGGAGAGAAAACAACAGGAGGAAAGAAAAGAGAAGGGGGGGGGGAAGAAAAGAGATCTTGTGAGAGTACTGGGATAACAGACACTTCACTCTGCCATGATTCTTTCTCTACAGTATTCTCTGGAGTCAGACAAAGGGCTTGTCAAAGCCGAGCAGATTGGTGCATTCAATAGGAGAGCCTCACTGACCTGCTCCACATTCCCTGGAGGATTGAAGCCCTACTTGCTTTTACATTATTAGCCCTTTTAGGGCAAGCTAAGGTCTCTTCCAATTTGTGAATGACTTTGGATCACAGGCTGAGGTTTTTAATTTGTTTACACAATATTAAATACTCTAAAGCATGTTTATTAAAATTTCTGCAAGGGTAATTTTTTTTTCCTTACAAAGATGTCCCATGGTGTAGTTTTCCTACTAAAACTAATGTTGAGAGCTTTATTATGCAAACTGATGTTTTCACAGCACCGTCTCCTCTTTACTACTCAGTTGCTTGCTCCCGAAGCCAGTGTTTGGCAAACCACTGTGTGAAGTACAAACTGCTTAGCAAAGCATATGCAGTTCTATACAATGACTTACTGGCTATACTTTCCAAAAAGATAAATGCATTGGAAAGGAACTGAGTTGTAGTCTATGTTACCTCTACGTTATATCCTTGGTAAAGAGAGCCCATACCAAGCTACCTGTAGATGAATGGAAAAGGATATTAACAGACTTGAGTAGGGAGAGCCAGTGGACAGTCTTCATTTACTCATATACCTTTTTTGTCAGTATGAGCAGTATTCTCTCTCTCTCTCTCTCTCTCTCTCTCTCTCTCTCTCTCTCTCTCTCTCTCATATTGTGGCTAATGATCACACGCTGGTTAATATCCACTTTGAAGACAATGATCAAAAGCCTGTGCATTTACTCATTATATACATTCATGGACACATATGCCAAAGAGAATTCCATCACTTTTCTATTAACATGGACGCTTTAGCAAACTAACCAGACAGAGAAGAATAGTGCAGCATATGACCAATTACAAGGAAGAGCCCCCAATCCCAGTTTTAGAATTCATTCATTCCTTGTCAGGAAGGACTAAGGATTTCTGTAGAAATAGCACACAAAAGGGAAGAAGTGTAATGGGGTGGGTATATTATAGTGAAAAGAGAGCTAACTGCCTGTGGGCTCAAATATCAGCTCTACAGAGTGCTACCTGTGTGCTTCTACAATTAGTTTGTCTCTTTGGGCCTTGGCTTACTCATCTGTAAAATGGGTTTGATAACCTAAAGGGTCCTTTCCAGCTCTAAATCTATAATCTTCTAAACCTTCTCCTAATTACTTAGAACATAGGCTGGTGGGCCTGCAGGAACTCTGGTCTCATTTGTTTCAACCAGAATGTGAGACTGAGGAACCCGTAGCAATGAGGAACCCAAAGCAAAAATGGGGGACTCCCAAAGGATCCCCTCTACAATTAATTATGCAAATCACAAATAAATCAAGCATTGAAAATTTAAGATTGATTGAAAGACTTGCTTAAATTGCTTTAACTGTGATTCATAAAGCAATCACGCAAATTCGTATGTTAAGTTGTGTAAAAAAAAAATTAGAAAGCTGTAGAATGGAATAAGATTATACCTTAATTTAAATGTAAAAGGCATGGCTGCTGAGTATGAGCCTCTCACACTGTTAGCACTAGCCCATCAGATGTTAACAAAATCTGATATGCAACAGTTTTACATGTCCCCTCGTGGGAGAAAGCTCAACTAGCGATGTGCTTTATAAATCAGCTACAGTGTTAGAGTGGGGCCACTGTAGCTAAATGGCTTTTAGATATGCTTCCTGTTTTAAGCTACCATATTTACAAATGAAAGCTTTTTCAAACCACGGCTTTTAATATAATTTGCATATTTAGTAATACATTGATTAAAATTAAACACGGATTATTGCAATTTATTTCAGAAACAGATGGGATGCATTAAGTGAAAAGCCAGCGCTTTTAAATGGAGCACGCTCTCACTGGCTGACTACTGATGAATGATGAATACAAAAACTTTGTTAATTGACAAAAAGAGATGAGGTGGGGGGGGCGCTGTGTGGAGAGAGCACTTTGTGCCCGTTTCCTCTGAAATGCTTTGCTGGCTAGGGATTCCATGAAATCGGTAATAAAGCTAATTTAAAATGAATGATTTATTTCTAAGGTATGTCTCAACATCCCGAGAACTGTAATCCAAGATAGGACAAAATTCCTGCAGCAGGTCTTGGCCAAAGAAATATGTTTCCACCAACTTCTTAAATCTTTCTCAATACGAGGAAGATTCCCCACCCCACCCCCATGCTTTTCCAAAGGAAATGGGCATTGATGAGGTTGCACCAGCAGATGGCGCTCTTCCATTACATACACCCCTCCACTAAGCTCCTGTGCTCTAAGGGCTTTTGATGATGGAACCTCTCCAGCTAGGGTAAAATTCCTAAGTCAAGGTGGTGCGTCCAACACAAAGCATCCTATTCAAAACAATCTCCTTTTCTGGGAACCAGACGAGCTTTACTTTTGAACTGAGGCGACTTCATCTTTTTACATGGGCTGCTAATTCTTGGTGGATGAATACTGTTAGACAGAACTAAGTTGGGGTAACAAGAGTGGGTCTCTACTAGGTTATTCAGTGATCAGGGCTGCTCCCCATCAGAGGCTAACAAGCTCGGCTTTGCAGTTTGCCTCCCATTTCCCCCAAGTAGCATCTCTTTTCTGTGTGTTCCTTTTGTAACTTGTTAAATGTGCCAACCCAAACGTATCTTGTGTTTGCAGCTATATAGAGACATAGAAACTCTAAAAAAACAAACAAGCAAAGAAAACAACTCAAATCTCTGAGTGCATTGGCAAAGGGCACCCCTAGTGACGAGCTCCTTCTACCAGTGCAGACCACCACCTCCTCTGCTACTTAAAGTCTTAGAAAGTTGCCTGGAACCCCAAGACATTAAGTGATGCCCAGGGAAACACACTCAGTATATCAGAGGCGAGACTTGCTGACTCTAGGGCCAGCTTGTCCTGCTGTCTCTCTTATACAAATATGCAGACACACATATAATATGTGCAATATAAATTATATATTAAATATATATAATGTATACTACATGTACAATATATAATGTATAATATATACTGATGTAGTTATCCTACTAAAACTAATGCTGAGAGCTTTACTGCGCAAACAGGTCTTTTCATAGTACCCTTTTCTCTGTATTACTCACTTACTTTTCCCTGAAGCCAGCATTTGACAAACTATCACGGAAGGTATAAGTGTATATCATGTATATTATGTAAACATGATATAATATATTTATATTATATACATTGTACTTGAGTAAATGAGTGTGTGCATACATGAACGCACATATATATGTATGTGTATATGATATATGAAGAGAAGTATACATGTCCTCCTAAGCCATTTAATATGTCCTTACTGAATCAGGAGTTTTCTTGGTCATCCCTTAAACTTCTATATACACATCTATCTATCTATCTATCTATCTATCTATCTATCTATCTATCTATCTATCTACCTCTCTCACTATCGTATCCATCTATCATCCATCCATTTATCTATCTATTTATCTATCTATCTATCTATCTATCTATCTATCATCTATCTACATTACCTCCTTTTTTAAAGCAGAGAAGTTAAACAAATTCATTTAGACAAATCCAGCTGAATTTGTTGGACTATGTAGCAACTACCACTAATCCAGAACATTAGTTATCAACATGGTGTTAAGGCGATCATGATGAATTATAGCCAGAATATGCAGATTATATTGATGTGCTCCTATGACCCCCCATTGATTTTTTTTGAGAGATAGGCAGTGTGGCATAACAAATAGGGACCTAGCTTCAATATCAGGAAGACCTGAGTTCAAGGTTAGGGAGACCTGCCTCTGATGCATCCTGGTTATGTGACCCTGAGAAGTCATTTAACTTCTCAGGGGTCTAGGGCAACTCTCTCAGACAGTAAGTTGCATAGACCTGCCTAGGAAGAGGTAGAATACCTTCACTAGGAGTTCCCTATGTCAATGAAATCATAGATCTGGCCCCCAAAAAAGGAGAAGGAAGATAGGACCAAAAACTGGCCACCACTGTCTGCAATAATGTTTATTTCTAAAACCAAAAACCCTACATATTGACTAACATAAAAGTTTTATGGGTTTGGGTTTGGGGCACTACAAAACAATCCACCATCTTAAATTACAGTGCCTTGTTGAAAGTGAATTTTTACTATCCTTGGACAAAGACCTAACAACTCATATCTGAAAGGGGGGGTTAAGTGTAAGCCTTTGAATTAGAAAATAAATCAGCAATTTAGAACATAGCCTATCTGTCTCTTAGTGGGCCCAATGACTCATTTTTCAAAAAAGTGAACAAATGTAAACTAAATGTACTTTTAAAATGTCCCTTCTAATAGTATTACGCATGTATGTATATATCAATGCATGTGACTGTAAGCAGTCATGGATGCCCAAAGGGTACATATATGTTAGAAACTTGATCATTCTGGACAAAAGTACTAGAGTTTGTTCCAGGGCATAATATTACCCAAAATTCCCCCCGGCTTTTCCCAAGTTTGAGGAAATACTCCAAAGTACTTAAAAGGTCACTCCCCATTTCCCTGCTCTATGGGATTACTCTAACATGACATGTTTGTCACCTATTGTGAGTTGTGAAAATCCCCCTGTATCCAATGTGTTTTGTTTGGATTGAGATGGCATGCCGTTGATGGCTGTGACCTTCATGGTGGCTTAGATCCCTGGCTGGCACTGATTTTTGATTTAGTGCCGATCTGCTGCGCTTGTCACAGGCTGCAAGGTGCTTTCCATGCACTAATGGAACAGCTCAAGGGCAGAGGGGCCTGCAAACGTTGCTCTCTCACCAGCACCCAGCTAAATAGAGAGCTGAGCTTTCTACATGTGAATGACAGAACTGGAGATTGCATGCAGTGGGTAATGCAAAGTTTGTGTACCTGTGCTAGCTTGGGGAAATGAAAAAAAAAAAGTATTTTCAAAATGCAAACTACATGGTTATTCTGCCTGCTAATGAATATGTATCTGCAGCGTTAAAACAGAATATTTAACACAAATACTGATAATACATCTTCATTTGGTGGCAGAGAACTAACAATCAGTTGGTGTGTCCTTCAGTTCAACTCTGGTTCATAATAAATTCTGGTATTTAATGATGGCTTCAGCAGGAAATTGCATTTGTCCAAACTTTTCCCTTGTAAAGGAACAGAAAATGTTATTATAATTGTTAGAGGAAAAAAATACATTTAGAGCAACGACATACTTCACCTTAACATAGTCTTGCCTGAGCACCTTGACTATTTTAGACTGTCTTGGATACAACAGTAAAACAAGCCGATTTTATCTTCTACGATGACTTGTGACTCTGTCTGTACCTGCAGAAACCCAAACAAAGAGAATCACTGCATTGTGGGGGATAGGGAGTACTAGGCTCAGAGTCAGGGGGAATTGGATTCAGGCGTCACTTCTGGCAAGTCACTTAACCTGTATGTGCCTCAGGCAACTCTCTATGACTTATCTACTAAGTCTGAGACAGGGTAAGTCACATTGATGAAATCAGAGATTCTATGTCTGTGTTTATACATCTAGAAATACACATACACCTCCCTGTGAGACTGAAGGGACAGATATGTACGTACACACAGAGGTAAAATAGCACAGTTAGAAACATCTTTTGAAATCATTGTCTTTGTGGCAATCTCATCATCTGTTCTGATGCCTGGCTGTCTACCGCTCTAAGTTACAAGTCCCTCATCCCCCTGTTAAATGACTAAATGAACGAGCTCCCCTCATTGGGAGGACTCCATCTCACTTCAGGGGAATTCCGATTCTTCTTTCATTTTGCTGTCCTTCAACAAGGCCATGTGCTGGAGCTCATTTTCATCCAAGATAATCAAACAGCCAACCAAGCTCACCAGACCAGTTGTTCTTTGTTTCAGACTCCACCTTGTGACATGCCTCACATTCCCTGGGAATCTTGGTAGTCCTTAACCCAACTCTTTAGGCATATCTAGGACATTATCTTCATCCATTTTCCTTTTGGTGGTTTTCTTTTCTGAACCTCCCCCACAATCACCATCAATGATCCATAGCTAATAATTTCATCTGCCTTCTCTGATAACTTGAATTTCTTGATATTCTTCTCCATTATCCAGGAGAGACTTTTCAAACTCCAATGTTGCTTTCTCATACCAGCTGTTATTTCAGAATGTTAAAAACAATTGATTAAAAAAAAGATCACTAATGTGCATTCTATCATAGACTCTTCTTTTGCATCATCTTCTCTTCCTCCCCTTTTTCAGCCTTCTCTTTCTCCTCCTCCTCCTCCTCCTCCTCCTCCTCCTCCTCCTCCTCCTCCTCCTCCTCCTCCTCCTCCTCCTCCTCCTCTTCTTCTTCTTCTTCTTCTTCTTCTTCTTCTTCTTCTTCTTCTTCTTCTTCTTCTTCTTCTTCTTCTTCTTCTTCTTCTTCTTCTTCTTCTTCCCTTACCCAATCTGGTTATGCATTGGCTACTCACAGGTCTGACCACTCTATTGATTGGCATGGAAGTTTTTATTTACGGCATTTCTGACCTGAGCTGGTTCACCCCTCCTTAGGCATCCTGATGGCCCCCTGATCCTGGGGACTCACCATATTGGAGCCAGACTTAGGCCACTTCAACTCAGAATTCCCAAGCTTGAGAGATCCACCAACCTCAGTCTCTCCCATTAGCAGGGATTATAGGTGTGTACCATCATACCTAACCATCGACTCTTCATAATAATAATGGTTTGCATTTATCTAATATGATGTGCTTTACAAAGTGCTTTCATATATATTACTTCATTTGAACCTTACCGTCACTCTGGTAGATAGAAATAGTAGAACAGAAGTTGCTTGTGGACAGGTATTGGTTTATCTCCCTCTATATATCCCCAGTGTCTTACTCATAGTAAATGCTTTAAAAATATTGGTTGTGTTTATTGAATTGAACTACACTGGACATAAGAATCATTATTCTCATTTTGTAGATGAATAAACAGAGGCATAGAGGTTAAGGAACTTGCCCAAGGACATATATCTAGTAGAATGATAGAATCTTCTAACTTAGTTCAGAGTTTACATATTACAGAAATAATATCTGAAAATATAGATTCTTTCCTTACATATACAACACTGTTCAGTACCTCAAACAGTCACTTGGGGCTTCTGTTTCTAACCCATTGAAATCCACTCAGATGCCCTAAATGATTTCTTTATCACTTTCAAAAATCTACAGTTCAGCCTTCTCCATTATTTATCATTATGTGTAATTTAACCACCTTCTTCAAGGACAATATCTAAGTCATCCAAAATAAACATCCCAACATACCCAAAGCATCCTAACTATTGTCTTTGACCATAAAATGAAGATGAAGGGGGAGGTAAAGGAGGAGAATATTCATTGATATAAGGCTTTTCATTCTTTTTCGGACATTCTGAATATAATCTCTTTTGCTTTCATAGCCTGGTAGGGGTAATCATCACCTTCTCCAATATGATTTGCAGGATTCAAAATTACCTAGTTTCCTTCCAGCCTCCCCAGCCACCATCAGAGTGTCTGCTGAGTTTCTTCATCAGTACAACTCCTCCCGATTTTAAGCATTTCTCCAAGGTCCTCTGCTAGGACCTAGTTCTACTCCCTAAAAACATAAGATTCATGGCCTTATATCTGCTCCCATTGACTCAACTACTATTAATATTCAGACATCATACGTATCTACTCGTTAGGATCTGAATCTTTCTCTCCTGTCCATTCTTCCCTGAATTCTCTCATAACTTGCCCCAATGCTCCGCTTCCTCGTCGTAACTGATAACACCCTCATATCACCAACTTCCTGAGAAAGGAACCTCAGAGGAGTTTTCCATTTTTCATTACATTCTGTTTTACTTCTCATATACAAACTGTTGACAAATCCTGCTCTTGATGTTTGTTATTTTTCAATCATGTCCGAATCTTCATGACCTCTTTTTGGAGTTTTCTTATTTTTCCCCCCTTAAGTTTTTATTTATTTTTACTTTTCAACATCCATTTTTATAAGCTTTTGAGTTCTAAATTTTCTCCCCCTCCCTCCCTCCCTTTGTCCCCATTTGGAGCTTTCTTGGCAGAGATACTAAAATGGTTTGCCACTTTCTTTTCTAGCTCATTTTACAGAGGAGGAAACTGAGGTAAACAGGGCGAAATGACTTGCCTAGGGTCACACACTTTGTAAGAGTCTGAGGCCAGATTTGAACTCAGGTCTTCCTGACTGTAGGTCCGGCACTCTATCCATTCTGCTATCTAACTGGCTTCTCCCTGCTGTTAATGCTTTCCAATATCTTCCATTAAGAAATGGAAGGTTCTGATCATCTCTCACCTGAACCATTATGACCACCTTGCAAGTGGGTTTTGTCTCCTGCACTAATACCTTCCAACTGATCCCTCAATTCCCCCTATCAACTAATACATCCTTTCCATTTCAATCAGATGATTTCCGCATTATCATTCTGCACCGAGTACATTTGTCCCTCCTTACTTTGTCTCATGACTTTCTCTTTCTCCCTAACCCCACCTTCCTCCTCCTTCTCACTGACCCAACTCCTATTTATCTTATCATGGTCCTTCCAACCTGTATATTCCTGGAAATTTATGTTTCTCTCTTTTCTGAATTCCTCTTGCACTTACAATGCCATAAAGTTTAGGGCTGCCTCATTATCACGTGTGTTAGTTTTTTTCCTTCTGTAGGATGTTTGAAGTTATATTCCACCTGCCATTTGGGGCTCAACACTATATCTAGGCACATAATGGGAGTGCAATCAATCAATTAAGAAACGTTTACTAAGCCCTTACTACGTGTCAAGCACGCTGGTAAGCAGCAGAATTAAAAAGAAGACAATTCCTGCTATGAAGGAATTTAACATTCTAATGAAGACACAACATGTATTTTGAATGATTGTTATAGATGAACAAGTCAACTGCTTGTTAATTGATCAGGGTTCACTTACCTGCCAATCTATTTCTCCTGTCTCCATTAGGACTGTCTGTCCCAAAATGCCACTTCCTCCAGGCCAAGGACCACAGGTATATGCTCAGATCACTTGCTAGCAGGAGTTTCAAAAAATCCTTTTTGAAAATTACTCTTCCTCTTCTAACAGAAGTCCAAAGGTGCTGCTCAAATTCATATGTCTGGGAGCAAGAATGTTGAACAACAACATGCCTAGATCCAACAGTAATAATTCTGTAAATGGAAAGAAAGCTTCCCTAAACTCAGCTGGCCAGATTCAAAGCACTGCAGTGATGGTATGTTGAGATAATAATCTAGATACGTAACCAAAGATGGGGGGGGGGGCGGGGATCGAGGTTTTTCTGTTTCAGTGTGTCTTGCTCTTCTCTGCGGTTGGTTGGGGAAGGATTTGCTAATTCAGTGAGTTCTCTTTTTCTCTTTTTAAAGAATGTGCTTAGAGGCCAAAGTAACCATCAAGTTCTGATTTTCTCAGAGTAAATAAATTACTTGATCTCTGTCCTGTTTATTTTGGATACACTTCTCTTGACACCTGGACCTTAGGGTGAGGGAGCTGGATGCAATCAAAGTATGTACACGTGTCTGGGCCTGGGGGTCTGCTTTCCTGACAGCCTACATGATCTGAGGGACACAGGAAGTCACAGGAATTAAATGGCATTGCATGTGATGGAATGAGACACTTCTATCAGCTTATGTCCCAGCATTCCGAGAGGAGACCAATTTGGCAGTGCATGAACCAGGTTTTGGATCTTGGGACCCAGACATAAAAGGAAATCTGAACACTGTTATCATGATAACAGCAGATGCAATCAAAAAGCCCAGTACCCACGTTCCATCTAAGCAGATGTTGGTTTCCTAATGCTGAACGATAGCTCTCCTGTCCCAGGTCACAGGCAACTCTGGATTTTCTGTGCTTTGGAAGATTGGGATGGCATGGAATAATTGGAATTCCCAGATCATCCCCAAGACCTCATTTTAGTCTTAAGTCTTTTCTCTACCAAATCTTTATGAAATCAGTTAATGCTTTAGCTTGCTTTGAATTTCAGATTTTATTTCTTCTGCACAATCTGATAGTGAGATGCTCAAGAGAAAGGGCTTTTGTTCTCCCTAAGGGCAGGCTCTGTGTCATTTCTGGTCCTATAACTCCCAAACATGTTAGGTACATAGATCAATAATGCCAATTCAGGGATCAGGGTGAGGAACCTACTCACATTGGCAGAGATTTAGAGCTGGAAGAGACCTCAGAAGTCATCCAGACTAGACCCCTCATTTTACAGATGAGGAAACTGAGTCTCAGAGAGGTTAAATGATTTGCCTGAGGTCACACAGAAAGTAAGTGAAAGAGCCAGGATTTAAAACCATGTCCTCTGATGTCTAATTCAGCCCTCTTTCCACTGCTGCCTTCATAAGGGGTGTGAGAACACGGCCATCTCCAAAGGACCTAAGGAAGCAACCTCTGCAACTGATCAAGGTCAGAGCCAAGCTCATGGAAAATACCCCCTTTTTGTCTTAGAAGAGCAGCCGGTATAGAACAAGGCTTCTCCAGTGCCCGACAAAGCCAAGGTGTATGTATTACATCTGCCTTTCTCTGACCCTGGATGGAATAAGCCGATGCTGCGGCCAGATCTTAACAAAGGCTATTTTTGCCTGTGACATTGGGGAATCTCTCCCAGAACAGTTTCTCTTCATGCCAGGATTCCAGCTGAACTGCTGCAAAGGTCAGCCAGTCCTTGCTTCATCTGTTGTGTTAAGTTTCTATTACACAAGTTAACATTAGCACGGTAGGAGGGCTTCAGAGCATGTCCTCCCCTCTGACTGGGTAAAATGACTTGAGAAGCTTTGCTAGTTGGGGATCACTTCCCCTACTGTCTCTCTCCTTTTGGGACAGTTGGCACTTTATTTATCAGGCATCCAAATAGCTATTCCTCCTACAGGAAATCCTCCTGTGGCCGGAGGGGACAACAGGGAAACTCCCAGGCTAGTGTTAACTCAGGCAAACTCAGGGAGATAGAGTCATGCCATCCTAGCTTCAAGTAGAATGAGGCATATGAGACACAGATCCTAATGCTTAGCCAATCAAAAGATTCACTGCTGCGCAGGGGTGGTTGGGGTGGTAGCGGAAATCCCTCTTCTTTGCTTTTTCCCTAAAAATGGCTACTTTGCATTTGGCTTTTCTTATGCCTTTCAAACTATCGGTGTGTAGTCAGCTCTGCATGGCCAACTTCTGTGGACTGTGGCTGGAGAGCTGTGAGCAAATATAGAAAAATATTTTGTCTTCATTTTTGCAGTAACAAACTATAATGTCCTAGAGAGTTTTCCAAGCCAGAAGCATGTCATTAGGACGGACCACATCACTGAATCCTGCCTTTCTCTGACTCCTTCCCTCTTCCTGGCCCTTTAACGCTTTGTGGATTATTCCTTCAAGTTCTTTAATCAATTTAACATTAACATTCCTGTGAAATATTAATGAAATAATATTAGAAAAAAGAAAAATGTTCCTATAATTCTGCAACATTTTAATGCCTCATTAAAATCATTAGCAATGCTAATACTAAAGAACTTACTTCATCTTTCAGGGAACCAAAAAATAAATCATCATAAAATGTTTGTTAATGTACATCTGGAGAAATAATTTATACATTGCCAGCCTATATAGGCTTCAGACACTAGAAAGACGATATGGTAAGGTCACCCTATTAAGCACGTGCTACTGCTTTTAGCTTTGGCAGCTCATCTTATACAGTATTATTTTATAATGCTCATTAAACACTGTGAATATTGTTTGTGTTTTTTATTTATGAGAAAAATATATGGTGTCCCTATCAACCAGCCAGGGCTCTTGGGAACTCAGGTTGCAAACAATGACATGCTTCACTGACCTGAATGACTTACAAAAGCCATTTATATTCAGTACTCTCATTTATGCTATCTTTAAAAATGAGTAAGAGACATATATTAATAGCAAGATATGGACAGGATGATTGCATCACTACCCATCTCCAGACTTACTGCAACACTTCATTCTCTATCAGTTGAACTGACATGGGAATGTAAATGTCGTATATAATAGTCATGTAAAATTTTACTGCTCAAGTAACTAAAGAAAGAGCACATGGTTCCCTTCTCTTTGTTGACCAACTTTTATTTGGGAAGCATCAGGGATTTAATGACATGGCAAAGTTTGAGCTTGTCTGTTATTGAAGGAAGATAGCATCCAGACAGCTGGGATGAACAACATCGATATCGGTGACCCTAAAAGAAATCAACATATCTTATCATGACTACACAGAGTGATGACACCTTAGCAGATTGTCAACCCAAAGGAAGATACAGGGAATTCTTTTTTTTCCCCTTATGGTACTGGAAGGTCTTACAGAAAAATTAAGAAATCCACAGCATTTCATGAAAGTAAGAACCAGTATCCCAGTCAAGTGTAATCCCTATACTATGGGTACAATTTTCAATTTGTGTTAAAATGCAGCTGGGGTAACAGCTTGATTTCTTTCCAGTCCCTTGCTGGTGGTCCTGGGATATTTATTTTTCTAGGTGTGAAAATCAGGAAGTAAATCACAGAACCTCAAAACTGGGATGGAACTCAGAAGTCATCTGGTCCAGCACTTCTGAAACTGTGAGTTGCAAGTGGAAAAAGTTTAAGAAGCCCTTAATTTTCTAGTCCAACCCATATATGAATGAGAATAACCATAGCAACACAGATGACAAGTGGTGGAAAGTGAAGCTGAGCTTAAAGACCTCAGGTGAAGGAGAACCCACTTCCACCCAAGGCAGCCCATTCCACTCTAAGAGAACTCTAATTGTTAGGAGGTCTTTCTTTAAGTTGAACAAAATCTGCCCCTTCTCAACTTCATTAGGATCATAAGATGGTATGTTTAGACCTGGAAAGTACCTTAGCCATTGAGTCTAACCCTCTTATTTTACAAATGAGGAAACAAAGGCACAGAGACAGTTAGTGTCTTGTCCAGGGTCATACAGTGTCACAATCAGATTGTGAGCTCATATTCTTGACTTTCAGCCCCATCCACCCATTGCTCCTACTTTGGTCCTGCAAAACCAAGAAAACCAAGGCTAAGCATCTTCCACATGAAAGCCCTTCAAATACTTGAAGACAAATATGACATGTCTCCTAAGAATTCTCTTTGCCAAGCCAAATTTACTTAGTTCCTGTCAAACTCATTGCTGTACACCTGTGAAACCTTGACAGTCTACTAGTGCCATGCCAGGAGGCTGAAACACTTCCATTTGAATTGTCTTAGGACAATTCTGAAGATGAACTGTCAGGATATGGTACTAGACACTGAAACTAAACTGCCAACCACTCAAACTTGGCTTCAGAGAGTGCAACTCTGATTGGCTGACCACGTTGTTTGAATGAAAAAACGCATGCTTGCCAAAAAGACTGTTTTATGCAAAACTCACACAGGGCAAGTACTCACATGGTGGTCAGAAGAAGTGATACAAGGACTTTGGAATTTTTTTGAACTTTGGAATTGATTTGTGACATGGGAGACATTGTCACAGGACTGCTCAACATGGAGTGCCCACATCAGAGAAGGTTCTGTGCCATACGAGCAAAGCAGAATTAAACAACTCAAAGGAAATATAAGATGTGCAGATCTAGAGAATCCACCCCAAATGTTCACACAGACTACTTGTGCCCAATCTGTGGTAGAGCATTCCGAGCTCATGTTGCTCTGATCAGCCACAGTCAGACACACTGAAACCTGACTCTAGCATAGTGGTATCATTTTGGTCCTCTTCGAGAATGAAAGGCAACAACCAACCATCATGGCATGAGAACCAGTTTGCTTGGTTTCTAGTTTCATCTTCCTAGCAATTGACTGATTTGCCATTGAATAAGTCACCTCACTCATTCCATGCAATTTCCAGCTATCCGGCTATGAAATAGGGCTGAAAATACCCATCACCCTTCACAGGTTATTATGGATGCTACTAAAATATGTCAATATTTTCAGCAGGAAAGCTATTATACAAATATCTGTTATTATTTATTATTGTTATTATTATCTTCATCATTATCATGGGACAGTCTATGGCTCTCATTTATAGGGAAAGCAAAATGACTACAAATGTAGCTAGGAGAAGATACTTAGACAATTCTGCATTTACTGTAGGAGAAAAGACAGTTTTTAACTATTTTATGTTATATTGCACCGTAATACCAGTATTGCTCATTTTGAATATAATAATAATTGGTGAAATTTCTGTCTGAAACCTAACTGCATACAATGCTTTATTTTGTTTTGAAAATTAAATCATAAGATTTTGAAATCCAGTGACCCAAAGGTTTGCTTTCCCAAGCAGAGAATCCTCTTTCTAATAATGGCACCTCTATTTCAATTTATCATCGGGTTTGGATAAATGATTAATTTCGTTTACTTTTAATCACATATTAAAAACATTTGGGAAACAGGCAAGCTCTAAAAATGATAAAACCATTTGTTAAAAATTTCAACTACATCTTTCTTAGCTATCCTTGTTCCCTTCAGAGAGCAAATTAATTGTTTCAATCTGGCAAGCTCCAAAAGAAATGGCCGACAAAGGATGAAATGTGAACATCAGTGGTAAGTTTGGAATTTACCCTATTTATCTTGAATGGAAGATCTCATGACCCACTAAAATTCAGTTCACAGTGTTTTATGAAAAATAATGGCTGAAATTGAATGTCTTAATTTACATTTAATGCAATTAAGAATGGTTTAAATTATGACTGATGAACAGCACACACAGATGTCAGTCAGTTTCATCAGAATAAATTGAAGTCAGTGTCAATGAACGCTCCACTGATAAATCCCGCTTTACATGAAATTAATAAAAATAAGGAAGTATAATCCTCAACTAATTGCAAAATGCTCTGGAATTCCCCTGAATTTGGGGGGAATCAAGTAACTGGAGAAAACCACAAAGCAGCTGGAGGAGGCGTTATTTATATCCCCATAATGAACACTTAAAGTATATTCAGCATCCCAGCAATACTGATATTAAAACTGAAAACACGCCCCTCCTACACCTGAATTTTATCTGTGGATGTTTGCAATAGAGAGGGGAGAACAGGAGCGTCACAAAGAGAGCCGATAACGTTCGGAAAACGCGTGCTGGTTCGGCACAGTTCAGGTAACTGCATCTCCTTAGCTTATTTTAAATACTTTGATATGAAATCTTGGGCTCTTCATTCGGCTTAGTCCACTTCTAGGTTAGAAAGGGCAGACAAACAGACGACCATATCATACTTCCAGGGAAGTCAAAGACAGGAGCAAAAACCCCAAATCCATCAAAACAGTCACAGCGCCACTTTGTGGCATCTAAGCTCCGGAAACCAAGTGGGTGGCCGTGAGTGAGAGAGTGACTGGGAGAAAACCTCGTTCTTCTGTCACAGACCTGCATTATAAAATCACAGATTGTATAGCCATAATGGAATAATAACGTGTGTTAAGAAAATCAGGAACACAAGAAATTCAGAGAAACACGGGAAGAGTGAACTGATACAGGGAAAAATCTACAGAACCGAGAGAGAGCGATACAGACCGACTTCAACCCGGTAAATGAAGATGCTACCACAGTAAGCCAAACCCTGAGTAATCCTGGAAAAGACACTCAGGGAAGCCACAGGAACGAGCTAACGAAGCGTACATCCTGCCTCACGGAAGAGAGGTGAACAACTAGGAGGAAAAGGTGCTGGATGCGTTGTCGGACAGTCTCTGTGTGAGATGTTTGAACTTGGCGGTTTTCCTTTGTCACAAGGAAGAGTTTAATCTGGTGGGTGGTGGAAAATGACTGTGATGTAAAGACAAAGGGCATTAATAAAGCACATAAGAAATTAAATACTAAAATAAAGTTAAACGATGAACTTCCAAGACATCCTACCAAACGGGTCAAAAAAATTAACTCAACCACGGCTGGATTCTAGCTCTGTCTCTGTCTCTCATTCTCCTCCATTGCAGATCAGGAAGCTGGCTGTCATTCCACATGCCGGCTGCAGCAGATGTTGCTGCTTCTTAAGCTAATAGAAACTTTATGGACCATTTTTCACTCTCCCTTCCAGGACCAAATGTCAACCACAGTTTTGATGAAAATCTCAGTTCTTGGCTCGAGAACTAATTGCTGGTAAAGTGTTTCAGTCCCAGTTCTCAGGAAAAAGAGGAGGGAGAGGGCTTTTTCGATGCAAGAAAGGGGGCTAATGTTTGCATTCTTATTGCCTGACTGAGCTACAAAACTGCTAAGCTTTTTGGCTGCACAACTTTATAAGCAGCCCTTGATGGCTGGACAATCAACTTCCCATTTTTTTTCTCCTGACCTAACGCTCTCTTTTAAGGTGACTCCATCCTGCTCAGTAAACATTTGTCCATATACTACAAACAAGACTATGCTAGTGCTGGGATACAAAGACGAATAATAAGACACCACTCTTGCTTTCAAGGAGCTTATAATCTATTCCTGGGGGATAAAAACAAGGGTACAGAGAGCTAGATTACAAAGTAGGTTCTGATAGTTGCCATAAAAAAGACACAGATAAAGTGCTCTGGGGCTCAGAGGAGGGGAAGGTTACACATTGAGAGATCAGAAGGGTTTCATGAGGAGCTAGTACTTGAGTTAGGTCTTGAAGGATAAGGAAAATTTCAGCAAACGGATGCAGGAAGAGCGGGGCAAAGATCACTAGAGGGGATATTCCAGGTAAAGAGAACAGCATCATTGCAAAAAAAAAAAAAAGGAAAACCAAACCTTTTAACCATATTCAAGAGCAAATATTCCAATGGAGTCAGAATGCAAAATAGTGTAATGGAGTACCTGGGGGGGGGAGAATATATGTGTGTATGTATGTATGTATGCAAATATATACATACATGTAAAAATCAAGCTGAGGAATCTGTGCTTTATTCTGTAGTCAATGGTGGTTTTTGAGGAGAGGAGTGAGTGAGTTATTGGCTTTTCCTAAAAGAAGATTAATCTGGCAATGGCTGCTAGGATGGATTAGAAAGAGAAGAGGCTACTTTTGAGATGAGTTCTATATGAAGACCCCAAATGGTCAATGATTCTTTCATGCTAATGAGTATGATATGAACTCAAAAGTAAAGCCTGAGTATATGGCCAGGAGGGTGGTAGGGAATGGGAAAGAGAATATTAAAGATGAAGGAAAAGGTCATCTTACAGAAAATTACAGAAGACGAAGGTGATGGCCTCTTCTGAGTATCTCTTTTTTAGGTGTACAATTATTTTTGAAAAGAACTTTTGTTAGAAATAGTTTGGCATACTGGAAATAGCATTGGACCACAAGCCAGGCCTGGCTTCACAAGCCACCACCTCTCTGAGCTTCACTTTCCATTGAGTGTCCAGTGACTAGTAATACCTCTACACACCAATCAAATTTATGATTTCAAGGAGTTGTCCTCATTTTTACAACATGTACATAAATTTAATCTTAATGTTAAACTCCTACTGCCAAGTGTTTATAAAGTCCCCTGGGATGCATCGGTATTTCTATTTCCTTACAGAAAGTGAGGACAAGACTGGTCAACATCATAGGTAGAATAGACAAGTAGTTGCCTATGTAGGGAATTGAGTTCAAAAAAAGGCTACTCATCCCCAGATTTTCCCCTCCTTCCCCCCAACATACATTCATTTATTGCAAATAAATTCCTCTGAATTGCATCTCCTGGACCCGTCTGTTAAAATGCAAGTATCCCTGAAGATATAAGAATATATGTTCATACAAGAAATAAGCAGTGACACCTTAGTGAAGGATTGGTGTATCAGCTTGCTTGCTTTCTCGAGTGTAGTTGAGAAAGAATAGGATTTGAGCAGGTAGTTGAGTGAGAAGGAAGGGTGAAGGCTGAAGAAACTCAACATAAGACCAAATAGGGAGCCAAAGAGGGTGGTGAGCAGGAGCTAGTTCCTGGCAGACCTGTGGTCAAATACTACTGGTCATCCTCACTACCAGCCTTACTTTCACTTATTAGACTTTTGACTGTAAAATGGCAATAATACCTTTTGCCATATAGAGTTGTTTTGAGAAAGGTGTTTTGTAAATGTTAACTGACTTAATAACTGTGAGTTGTTACTATTTCCACTGGATGTATAACAGATTGTCAAGAGTTAGAAAAATATTGCTAAAAAAAAAAAAGAAATAGAATCACAGAACGGAACTAGAACTAGAAAGGGGACAGGAATGTACTGGAGCCAAGGAGGACCTTCAAGTAGAGTCCACTGTTACATTTTCAGTGTGAGAATTTGTAACTTGGGAAACAGCAATCACCACAAATCAGGGCTTGGTTGTTGTTTTGTTATTGCTTAGACTTAACAAAGTGATGGAGAAAATGGGAATAATGAAATTAAACTCAAAAGTGTGTAGTGAAAGACAATGGTGTAGTGCAAAAGCTGATTGTGAAACACTTACCCTGTTAAACACCCTGGTCTTTGAGATTATATAATTCCCTCCTCTTATAGGGGAGGAAACAGAGAGAAACTGTTTCCCTCAGCTCACGCAATTACTAAATGGCAATGCCAGGATGGAAGAAGGTCAAAAGGGAACCTTGATGACTTTTTGATTTTATAACAGTTCCCAGGGATCCTTTCCCTTTGGATGTGAGGCTAATTAAGCCTTCTTCATTGCTTGCTGATTAGTGGGAGGTAATCAGAGCAATAACACATAGTCAGGTGACAACTCAACACCTCTTGATTCAGTTTAAGAAATCAGTCAAATTCCAAGAAAAAGTAGTCAAACAAGACATTGGCTACGATCAAATCATCTGCTGAGAGACTGAAATATTTTTAATCTTTCATATGGAGTCATAGAATCATATAGTCTCAAAATCTAACCAGATCTCAGAGTTTGTCTAATTTTAAAGCATAAATGCCCTCAACAACCCAGAAACATTTTTATTTGTCTTCTCCTTGAATACCTTCTATAACTGGAAACCCACTTCCTGATAAAGCAACATGTTCATTTCATTTTTAGATAGCTCTGGGTTGTTGGGGAGTTCTTCCTTGTATCAAGCCAAAATCTATCTCTCTGTAACTTCCATGTATTGGTCCTAAATCCTGCCCTCTTGAGTCACACAGAGTAATTCCAATCCCTTTTTCACATGACAGCCCTTCAAATATTTAAAGATAGCTCTCTTGTCTCGTACAAGTTAAACATGCTCAGTTCCTTCAACCAGCTATGCGCATGTCATGCTGGATGTCATGTGGATATCATTCTTAAGTAAGTACTTAGTTTTCTATTGGGCTTCACTGGGCCATTAGGTCAATCTGTCTCTTTGCAAACCTGATATGCTCAAAATTTGTTGAGAACTAGTAATCTTAGGATCTAGGCACTGGACAGTAGAATACCTGGCAAACTGGAAACCACTACATCAAGATATAATTTTTACATCAAGATATAATTTTGAGAGAGATGACCTTTGAGAGTTAGGGCAAGAGGTATAGTGAGAATGAAAGTGAATGATGAGAAAGAGGGAAAGAGATACAAAGAGACAGAGAAAGAGATGGACAGACAGAGACAGACAGACTGAGAGGTATTTATTGAGACATACCAGAAACATGGACTATAGGGGAAATTTTGAAGTTAATAAGGAACATAAAAACTCTATATAAGGTGAGAGCTATTAAGGACAGACTATTTGGGGAAATTCTTATTTCAATAAAAACATATAACCATAGAGGAAGAGGAGGAAGAAGAGGAGGAGGGGGTTATCTTTTCCCCTGAGTCTGAAGGGCTGTAAGCACACAAGTAGCAGGAGATCTGCCTGCCTCTAACACCCTCACCTCCTCCTCCCCCATCCCATCCCAGAAGCTCCTGCACTTTCCTGTATGGGTTTGGACCAGGGGCCATCTCTAGTTGTCCTGATCTACATCTTGCCACTGGACCCAGATGTCTCTGGAGAAGAAAATGAGGCAGGTGACCTTGCACAGCTTTCTTTCTCTTAAATCCAATTGACTTGCAAGTCCTGGCATCATCTTTCTGATGTCATGACCCTCTTTGAGAACAAAGGACAAACATTTACTCGAGCCACCAGCCAACTAGAGCTGAGTCTGGCCAGGCTGGACACCAGAATGAGAGCTGTGTGCCAATGATCAGCGATGTCAGCACACCTCTTGACCTTCTCAGGCTAATTTTCTGCTGCCCCACCACTACTACAAGTGTCTGGAACTGCCAGTGGGCTTTCCTGATGGTTGCCATTTGGAAGAGCCAGATACAGAGGGAGAGGACCCTGGGGACCAAGACTGATGCCCAGTTACCCCCTGCTGTCTGTCCCGCTCTTCAGGACCACTGGGCTTTGTTTATTCTCATTTGTAAGTGGTCACATTTTTCCTCCATATCTACATTTTGTTACCATCCATTTTCTCTCTCTTTTACTCTTTATGAGCACTGCATGATTCTCTTTTAATCCTCTCTAAATAGGAATTGATATTGATCCTGTATATAGGAATAATAATAACATCCTATATAAAGGAAAGAATTTACATATTTCATTTATAGATATTCTCTATCATCTACAAATGCTCATA
>CM053587.1:1343625-1378742 GCA_028646515.1 Pseudochirops corinnae
TACCATGACAAAGAGCTCAAAAGTCAAGTAATTGGCTGGCAATATGAGCAAGCAGAGGAAGCACAAACAGACTATAGAATCCTTTTTTGGGGACAAAAAGGATCAAAGCATGGAGTGGGAGGAAGACAACAAAGTCAGAACTCCTGCTTCAAAAGCTTCCAAGAAAAACATGAATTGGTTATAGGCCATGGAGGAGCTCAAGAAGGATTTTAAAAATCAAGTAAGAGAAGTGGAGGAAAAATTGGGAAGAGAAATGAGAATGATGCAAGAAAATCACAAAAAGTGAGTCAATGGCCTGCTAAAGGAGATTCCAAAAAATACTGAAGAAAATAACACCTAACCCAAATGGCAAAATAGGCCCAAAAAGCCAATGAGGAGAAAAATGCCTTAAAAAGCCAAATTGCCCAGATGGAAAAGAAATTTCAAAAACTCATTGAAGAGAAAAATTCCTTCAAAATTAGATTGGAACAAATGGAAGCTAATGACTTTATGAGAAATCAAGATACTATAAAACAGATCCACACAAATTAAAAAATAGAAGGCAATGTGAAATATCTCGTTGGAAAAACCGCTGACCTGAAAAATAGATCCAGGAGAGAGCATTTAAAAATTATCGGGCTACCTGAAAGCCACAATCAAAAAAAGAGCCTAGACACCATCTTTCAAGAAATTGTCAAGGAAACTTGCCCTGATATTCTAGAACAAGATAGCAAAATAGAAATTAAAAAAAATTCACCAATTGCCTCTTGAAAAAGATCCCAAAAAGAAAACTCCTAGGAATATTATAGCCAAATTTCAAAGATCCCAAGTTAAGGAGAAAATACTACAAGCATACAGGAAGAAACAATTTGAATATTGTGGAAACACAATCAGGATAACACAAGACCTAGCAGCTTCTAGATTAAGGCATCAATGGTATTCTGGAAGTCAAAGGAGCTAGGGTTAAAACCAAGAATCACCTACCCAGCAAAACTGAGTGTGTGTATATGTGTGTACATGTATACATAGACAAAGGGCACAGGATGAGTTGAATATGAAGGGATGATATCCAAAAAATAAAATTAAGAGGTGAGAGAGGAAGATATTGGGAGGAGAAAGGGAGAGATAGATTAAGGTATGTTATCTTATATAAAAGAGGCAAGAGAAAACTGTTACAATGGAGAGGAAGAGCAGGAAGGTGAAAGGGAATGGGTCAACCTTACTCTTATTGAATTTGGCTTAAGGAGGGAATAATGTATACACCCAATTGGGTATCTTACCCTACAGGAAAATAAGGGAAAAGGGGATAAGAGGGGGTATGATAGAAGGGAGGGCAGATTGGGGGAGAGGGTAGTTAGAAGCAAACACTTTTGAAAAGGGACAGGGTCAAAGGAGAAAACAGAATAAGTGGGGGGGCAGGATAGGATGGAGGGAATTATTGTTAGTCTTTCACAATATAACTACTATGGAAATGTTTTGCACAACTACACATGTACAACCTATGTTGAATTGCTTATCTTCCCAGTGGGGATGGGTAAGGAGCAAAAAATGGAAAAAATCTGGAACTCAAAGTTTTAAAAACAAATGTTTAAAATAAAGTTGGGGGGGATGAGGGAGGATATAAGAGAGAACAGATTGGGGGAAGGCATATTCAGTTGGCTCACTGTTTTGGGGTGATGGGTAGGGGAAAGATGGGTAGCAAAACTTGTAACTCAAAATGTGGTGGAAATGAATGTTGAAAATTAAAAATAAATAAATAAATTGAAAAAAGAACATATGAAGACTTCTCCTGTCTGTGTTCACACAAAGTATATCAAAACTCATGTGTATAGAATATAGACAGAGAATAATGGCATCTGTAAAGGTAGAGCAATAGGGAGTAAATGAATACTGATAAATGAAATAATCATACAAGAATATAGAAAGGCTCCATATGTCACGATACAGAGAATATAGGAATAACAGTATATACATTGAACCCATAAAGAGAACATATTAACACTCGGGGGAGGGGAGGTGGTGACTAGGTGGCACAGTGAATAGAGCACTAGCCCTGGAGTCAGGAGAACCTTAGTTCAAATCCAGCCTCAGATACTTAATACATGTGACCTTGGGCAAGTCACCTAACTCCAATTGTCCTGCCTTCCCCCTCCAAAAAGCAAAAAAAAAAAGCTATAAAATTTTTTTAAAAAAACACTCAGAGATATGGTTTTATAGAGAGAAATACAAATGGAAGATATAAATCCTCATCTGTGAGGGGAAAAGTCTAAATCTCCCATCCTCCTATTCCATAAGCTTTCCTTAAGCAAGCCAAGTTCTCATCCTGCTTTTCCTTTGCCCTATCTCTCCATGTCCTAAGTCAAATCAGATATTTCTGAGGTCACTTTTAAGAGCCTCTTCTGTGTCCTCACAGTAATTGGTAATTGATACATTAAAATTCTTCATCAAATGAAAAAATGTCACTATATCACAAATAACTACTAAATAATGAGAATAGAATCTTTAATAGTACCACTCAAGGGATGCTATAGCATCACTTCTGAAAGAAGAATAATAACAAAGGCTATGTCTCAGCGTGGTTGGGTCTGCTTTGATATGACTTCCCACATGGACTTCCCAACTTCTAGCAAGGAAAGAGAAGAACTAAAGAAAGATAAGAGAAATTCTACTCAGCCCTGGTCTGCCCACTAGAAGAGCAGCCTTCTAGTCACTAATGCCAATAGATCAGGAAAAGAGATGGGATGTCTCCTATTACTCTGTCTTCCAGAAGAGAAGAGAGTTAAGGCAGAGTAAAGCTGAATCTATTTTATTATCTGGATGGCAGGTAGTGAAGTATAGACTCAAGTGTTTTCTTCCTCTCCAATGAGAAGGAACAAGATTAAAGTGAAAAAGAAAGACTACAGAAAACTTGTGTCTCAAACCCCATTGACTATTCTTTCTATAGAGTCGTTCTCCTGTATCCAGTCCTGCTTGTCTTTGCCTACTTGAGTGCTGGAAACAATGCTGTTCATTCTACTTTCGAAACTCTGCCAGCTCTGAAGGTTTGTGGACATCCCCAATCGCCTTTCGCAATGAACAAGTCAGTGTTTAGTCTAGGTGGCATTGTCCTATTCATAACAGAAAGCTGCCTCCTCAGTCTAGTAAATATGATTCATCGGAGTTCACTTTCCTGATCAGATGTAGGTAAGAATGGGCTGAGTTATTCTACCACCCTCCCCTCACTTCCAAATAACTAGAAGGTAACTGGGTACTGGTTTATAATTTACAATATTGACAAGAATGGTACCTAAGCAGGTAGGATACTAAAGTGTCTCCAGCAGTCTGTATACAAAACAGTATCAGGTATAATTGAGAATAGGTGAATAGTTTATACTATATAGTTCCTAAGCCTTCTTTTCGACTCTGTAGTAATCCTTCTCTATCCTGCCCAAATGTATTTGTGAACCATGGATTTGCCACGTTAGGTATTGTCTCAAGTTTTCAGTTTTAGGGAACGTTATTTTCTTTATTTTAACTTACTAATACCTCAAAGAATCAAGAGCTGAGAAGCTAAGGGTCCCCCACAAGAAGCCGTCCCAGATGTCCAGTATTTAGGCTGCCGTCTTCGTAATTAAAAAGTTTATTTTCAACAAGGGATAATGGCAGGTACTGTTGGATCTTTCTTAAGCTCCATTAACTATTACATTTATTAACCATATTGTTCAGTGCAACTGTCTAAACTTGCAGGAAGCACCTGATCACTAAAGAATCAAGCACTTGTCTTGTTGAAAGTTAATTATTTGCATGGTTCTAGTATGTATGAGTAAAGTACAAAAGATAGTGGAGAATAAGCCAGACTTGGTTCAAAGATTCTGGGCAATGGGAAAAATGGTGGTTTTTTAGAGCCCAGAGGAGCTCAGAACCCCAACAGACACCCCAATAAATCTCTAAAAATGCACCAAAAGGAACTAAGATAAGGAAAACCGAAGAGAAACAACTACGTCCTCGTCTTTCTTGGCCAAAAACACTGAGAATCCCATAGAAATTCTGAGAGGAGAATGGTTGGAAGGCCAAGCACATATGCAACAGGGTCCTGCAAACTAATGCCTGAGAGCCAGTCATCAGGAGCTACAGGGCCAGACCAATGCATTGCACCCAGTAACCTGTGCTCCAGCCTCCATAGGAGGCAGAGTCACACCACCTCCAGTGTAAAGTTTGTGCCACTACCCACAGAAATGACATACGAGAGCCCAGCAGAGAGACTAGCCCTGAGCCTCCTGGGGAGACAGAGCCAGACCAGGAGCCAGATCAGTGCTTACCTCCCAAAGCTCCACAAGGGACAGAGACAAACCAGTACCCATGTTGGGCCCATGCCCAACAAGAGTCCAGGCACCCTGGCCTGAACCACAGCAGGAGACAAAACCAGACCAGTTCCTGGGCAGCCCAGTACTCAGAGAGCCCAAACCCAAGTCACAGAGGAGCCACAGTATAAGAAAGAGTTAGGGCGGCACCTGAGGTCTTATAGGAAGACTGCTACTGGCATAAGCAACAATATTTGGTTGGGGACTGTTGGGATTACAGGGAGACACAGCATCAACTTTAGGTTTAAGGATTTGTAAGAGGAAGGATACAGTATAGGAACCAAGGCCAAAACCTAACAGGAAGCAAATAGGAGTCTGAGTCAAACTCTTCAAAAGGCAGGTTTAGCCTTAACCACCACATCCAGGCCAAGCAGAGCACATTCGTACCATCTTTGGAATCTTATTGAAATACACGAAGCCCCAATCCAGAAACTGAGTTTATAAATGATGATGACACTGGTATAATAATAATAGTTATTATTATAATAATGAAACTATTGTTTTATTATTATAATAATAATTATTATTGGGGTTATTATCCCCAATTTACAGATGAGGAAACTGAAGTACACAGAGCTTAAGTTCCTTGACCAGTTCACACAGCTAGTAAATGTTTAGTCTGGATTGGAACTCAGATCTTCTTGGCTCCATTTCTAGCATTGAATCCACTGCACCACCCCTCTACCTAACCACAGTTATGAGAAAATGGAAGAAAATGCCAAAGATAGTGAAGAAATATCTTGGACTGAGAGAGCACCAAGAGGTAAACCTAGAAAGGAGTAACTGCACAGTAAGTCTCAGTAGAGTCACAGAGAAAAGAAAATTCTGATCACAAAGACTTTAAGAATACCTGGAAAAAATTAAATAAGAGATACAAAATGTGAAGGAAATAATGGCTAGGGAGGAATGAATGACCAGAAGAATTATTGACTGCTTAGAACAGAAGGTGATAAACCTTACACAAGAATCTAATTCCCTGAAAATTAGAATTGATCAAATGAAAGCAATAACTCCATGAGACAAAAAGAAATCTTAAAATTAAAACATTGGGGGAAAAACAATAGAAAATGTAAGGTATCCACTGTCAAAAAACAACTTGCTCATAAAACTGGTCAAGGAAAGACAATATAAAATCATGACACTCAAAAAAAAGTCTGGAAACCATATTTTAAGAAATCATAAATGGAAATAACCCAGTTTTATTAGAAGGCAAAGTGAAATTAAAAAAAAATCTACTGGTGACCTAGAAATGTCAAAATGAAAATGTCTAGGACTGCCATAAACAAAATTCAGACTTTCCAGATCAAAGAAAAAAATACTGTAAGCAGCTAAGAGAAAGTGTTCAAGTATCAAGGAGCCACAAACCAGATCAGACAAGACTTAACAGCTTCCACTTTAAAGTAAAGGAAAAGTTGGAATAAAATATTCCAAAAGGCAAAATATGAAGGCTTACAACCAAGAATAACATATCTGACAAAACTGAGTATAGTCCTACAGCAGGAACAAAAATGAAACTAGTGAAATAGAGGACTTCCAAAAATTCCTAATGAAAAGGCCAGAATTTAGTAGAAACTTTGAAATGCAAATGTAGGAGTCAAGAGAAACGTTGGTCAGTTGGAAAGGACTATACAAAGATGAATTGTTTAGATCCTAATAAAAGTAAAAGTGTCCTTTGAAAACCACGTAAGGGTTCTCAGAATCCATCTAATTCACTCTACTCATTTTATCGATAAGGAAACTGGAGCACCTCCCTAAGTTAAGTGACTTGCCTAACCTACCAATGTAGGTTTGGTATCAGATGCAGAACTTGAATCTAGGTCCTCTGACTTCAGAGTCACTGTTCTTTCTACTGTATCCAGTGCCCTCATTTGATGAGGCTCAGAGAAGTTGAATAGCTTGTCCCAAGACCCTAAAAATAGGGGCATGGGAAGAGGGAGGGGAATAAGCATTTACATGGTGCCTGCTACGTTACAGGTGTGTGCCAAGAACTTAACAAATATGATCTCATTTGGTCCTCAGAATGACCTTCGAGGCAGATGTTATAATTATTATCCCTATTTTACAACTGAGAAAACTGAGGCAAACAGAGGATATGTGACTTGCCCAGGATCACACAACCATATGAGGGTTGGATTGGAATTCAGGTCTTCCTGATGCCAGTTCCAGTGCTCTATCCACTGCCTCTTTTCTAGGCACCTTTCCATAGATAGGGACGACCTCATTTGTCCCTGAATTACTAGTTTTACAGGAGATCTGTTTATTTTGTTGTTTACAAATTATTAGGGCATCCTTTCTGAATTTTTCAGCTAGAGACCCAGTATTTCTAGCTGTGTCCCTGATCCTTGGACAATATTTTCTCCCAAGTTCAAAACTGTATCTTTGTAGTGAGGTCAAGAATCAGAAGTAAAATGGACTGATGAGAGACATTTTAACCATCTTGGACACTGAAGTGAATCTGGGGAATGAAGTACTAAATACTTTACTCCCCCTTCTTAATACTACTGCCACAGTTCTCTCTTGGGAGGGACTGGCCTCTGATAAACCTGTGGGCAGACATCAGTACTTCTGTTGGTGGAGCTGGTTCTGTGACCAGGTTTCTGTGATTCAGTGATTCCAGGAAAGGATAGTGCAGTCTCATTATTGTTCTGTGTGTGTGTGTGTGTGTGTGTGTGTGTGTGTGTATGAGAGAGAGAGAGAAAGAGAGAGAGAGAGAGAGAGAGAAAGAGAGAAAGAGAGAGAGAGAGAAAGATGGGATGAAAGGAAGATGATTCACCACAAACTTTCTTTTTCAAATCAAATCTCTGCATGGAAAATACCACTAGTTAGCAAGCTGGCCTCACATGTGGTGAGCAGCCAAAAAGCCCAGCTGAAAGAAGGAAGAATTTGGAGATGTATATGTGCTTACCATGTGGGTGATACAAAACAGGCATAAAAACTGTGTGTGGCTTTTAATGTACATTTTTTTATTTGACTTTAAGAGATCGTTACTCCATGTTATTTCTCAAACCAGGAAACTAAGGCAAATGCTTTGACTTGATTTTAAAGACATTGAATTTTTTCTGCTGGCATAAATAGTATGGACACAGTAAAAGTACTTGAGAGAGCCTAATGAACCATTTCTTACACCCCATTACCTTTAGTCTGATATGACTGAGAGTACAGGCACTAATTATCCTCTCTCTCTCAGACACCGACATAGATCTACAGTAGGTTTTAAAACACAATATTCCATATAACTCAACGTTTTCCTGAATAATGCATTTCTTCCTTTTTCCCCTTCTTACAATTTAAAACAGTCTTCTGCCAAAGTCTTCTCTTCTAGCAACTTTTATTTCTAATTGCAGAGAGACTAGTCATACAGTGATTATTTTCCATTTAAATTTTATACAATTTTACTACATGGAGGCAAATATATGTATGTGCATATAAATCATATATATGTATGTATGTATGTATGTATGTAATGGAAACCAAAAATTGAACACTTGAAAACCTTGGTAAATTTTTTGTATTCTTTTTATTAATTTTTAACATTCTTTTCTTTTTAAATTTTGAGTTCCAGAAACTATATGTACAAAAATATTTATAGCATCTCTTTTTGTGGTGGCAAGGAACTGGAAATTGAGGGGATGCTCATCAATTGGGAAGTGACCAAACAGGTTGTGGCACATGATTGTGGTGTAGTACCATTGTTCTATAAGGAATGACAAGGGAGGTGGTTTCAGAAAAATATGGCAAGACCTATATGAACTGATACAAAGTGAAGAGAGAAGAACCAGGAGATCATCATGCACACTACAAGCAACATTGTAATGATGATCAACTGAGAAAGACTTGACGACTCTAATTGATACAGCGATCCGAGACAATTCCAAAGAATTCATGGTGAAAAGATGCTATCCACCTCCAGAAAGAGAACTGATGAAGTCTGAATGTAAATTAAAGTACAATTTTCATTCTTTTTTGGTTTTGTTTTTGCAAAGCCAAAGTTCTTTTCTGTACACCAAAGGCGTCCAAAATAGTCCACAGCAGCGTTACTTGTGGAGTGAACACGACTAGATTACAGTGTGATTGGTAAACATTGAACAAAGTGGACAATATTATAATTGAACATTAACAATATTAGTATGCTGTTTTCTAAGGCAATGTGTGGCTGACAGGGATCCTCATCAATGGTTTGGTTTCTGCTTGAGTTTGACACAACCATTTAATCTGTACCGGACTTCCCTTTATAGGCCATGGAATTTGTAAACACCAATTTATTGTGTTATATATATCGTACTGTATATCAAACAGTTAATCAATCAACATCCACCAAGCGTCTGCTGGTCCCAGGAACTACGCTGGACACTGGGGAGAGAAATAGTAAAGTCACACTAGTCCCTGCCCTAGAGGAGCTTCCATTCTGCCAGGGCAAACAATATGAAGCCGGTTAAGTAAGTCTGAGCTTTTTATAAAACAGCTACAAAGTATCTTTTATGAGCTAGTGAAAAGTACTAGCAACCAAGGGAATCAGGGGAATGCCACGTGGGCTAGTGACTGAGCTGAGTTGGGAAGGAGACTAGAGAGTCTAGAGGCGGAGGTGAGGAAGGAAGATCACCTGTGCAGGGTCATGGGAGATGGAAGGCTATGTTTGGGCCGTTTTGGCTGCAATTTGGAATATGTGAAGGAGAGTGATGTGTGGTAAACCTGGAAAATCAGGCCGGAGCCAGACTGTGGAGGGCTTTACATGAGAAGGAAAGGAATTTTATTTTGTCCTAGAGATAGTAAGGAGCCACTGGAACTTCTGAGCAGGGAGCGACAAGGTCTGAACTGTGCTTTAGAAATAGGACATTGAAAAGCAATATTGTATGATAATCAACTGTAAACGATATAGCTATTCTTAATTATACAAAGATCCAAGACAATTCTGCAGGACTTATAATGAAAAATACTATCCGCCTCCAGAGAAAGAACTGATGGAGTCTGAATGTGGATTGAAGCAGACTTTTTCTTTATTTCCTTTGCTTGCCATTACCTTCTTTCTACCCCCTCCAGGATCCTGAGCTCTACAATCTCAGCAAGAGATTGTTATGGCCATGGATCTTGAAACAAATGGAGGCATCATCCTTTGCGATCCCATCCTTGTTGCCAAAATTTTTCTTGCTTTTTTTTTTTTGGTCTGTTTTTTTTCTTTCCCAACATGACTAATACCAAACAGTTTTGCATGACTGCACATGTATAACCTATATCAAATTGCTTGCCTTCTCACTGAGAGGGGAATGAAGGAAGAAAGAGAATTTGGAATTCAAAATTTTTAAAAGCAAATATTAAAAGACCTTTTTACATGTAACTGGAATGATATTTGAAAATAGGAATATAATTTTGGCAGCTTTTTATAGGATGGATAGGAGAGAGAAGAGCACTGAAGTCAGGAAACCTATGGAGACATTATTGCAATATTTCAGATGATCAGTACCTCTAGCCCATGGTATTGTTACTGATTGAATTGCTTTGTGACATACAGACATACAGACAGATAGATAGAACATTTGTTAATCACTTATTATGTGCCAGGCACTGCGTCAACTACTGGAAATACAAATACAAACGAGTCAGGCTCTGCCCTCAAGTAGCTTTCAATTTAATGAGGAGCCGGAAGTGGGGGAGGGGATGTGAGGCAATATGGTTGGGAGATCTGAGGAAGTTGATATGGAAGCCTTATTTCAGGTAAGCTAAGATAAAATGTTACCGAACTCAGCCCAAAATACCAAAGGCCGAGTCCAAGGTTCTAGCCAAGTGAGGAGTTCGGGGAGATGAGAGTAATGGCTGGAGTGCAGACAGAATGGTGTAGAGATAGTTCAGAAAGTGGCTGGAGGCCAGGGTATAGGTCAGATAGCTGAAAGCTGACCTATCCAAGTACTACATCCCAAGGCTCCCCAAAGTGGCTTTGCTGTTTGGTTTTTCTCACCAACCATTACTTTTCCTCTTGGAAATAACCCAAATTAAAAAATGATTATATTTCAAGGGACCCCAGATACTCCCCCAAAAAAATAAATAAAAGAGGATTAAGAAAGAGAAAGTACCAAATAGCCAATTTTTCTATTGAGAAACAGGTGAATGTAAGGAGGAAACTCTTCCAAACATATTCTCTGCCTTTGAGGATACAGATGGTTATTACACACACGGCTTCCCCATCTCCACCTTAGAAGCCCTAGCTTCCTCTAAGGCTTCACCCGGGTACCACCTTCTACGTGAAGCCTTGCCTCATCTCCATCCTCCCAGAACCATCTGCCATCTCTTTTATAGGTGCCAACATGCGTACTTGTCATCTTCCCTCCTTTGGCGGGAAGATCCTTGAAGACAAAAATTATGCCATTTTTGTCTTTGCAAAGTGACTACATGGTAGGCAATAAATAAAGTGTAACAGCAGCAAATATGACTGCTGAACCTAGGAAGGTTGGGACTCAGGAGGGAGGAACCCAGGAGAACTGGGGGGAATCACTTAAAACTCAGACTTGGCTCATGGGTCAAATCTCCCCCGCAAAAGGAACAAAAAGGTACAATGTAGAGACCGGGTACAGGAGTTATTTATTTTCTCTACACAAAAAAGTGCTAAAAACACAAAAGATGCACAAATACTCAATGACAAAAAAATTAAACTTGAATCAATAACTTTTAATTACCACAAAACTAACTCTTCTGGGAGATTAATTCTTAAAACATCAGAGCACAAAGCAGCTTGAAGGACTGCCGGATCAGTCTTTCCCCTTTGACTGTGATCTGCTCTGTCTCCCGGTGCCCCTACACTGCCTTCTGTCATGCTCAGTCCGGTTTGGGGCTCTTCCTCCAAGATGTAGTGATCGCTTCCTCTTAGAAGCACTGAAGAAGGTGCAGCAGCTGTTACATAAACCAAAGAAATCAGGAGCCCCGGGCCTCTGAAGCTCATAGGAGTAGCCTTTAAGACTGGAAACATCCATCTTTAGGTTCACCTAAGCTCAGGGACAGAAATACAAAGCGGAAGAGAGAGCCAGAGGCAGGAGCTCAAGTTCACCCAGCTGAGGTCTTTATTTCACTGCCACTTGGGGGCAATGACTAATCCCCACGTTGTAATAAGACACTAAAGAATGCAAAGAAAGGCAAAAACAAAACAAAACAAAACAAAAAACAACCCATTCTTTGCCCTCAAGGAGCTAAACGATCTAATTGGAGAGGATCCCATAGGTCAGGTGGGGTTCACTTTTTGACCCCATTATAAATAATTATTGATTGATTGGAAACCATGTTTTTAATATATCATCTTCTTTACACAGGTTACATTGAACAGTTTTCCTGAGGTTTTACTCTTATAAACAGACCATTTTTTCATAATAGAGCAAAAAGTGATAAAAAATAAAAATAGAAACACCAAGGAATGTAGACAGTTTACACAGATTCTAAGCATCATATTGTAGATAGTGAGACACAATGGATAGAGGACTGCCCTCTGATTAGTGAGCTGAAAGTTAAGATGTCCAGGAATAGAACACCTGCTCTTATATGAGGTCCACAAGTCAGTATCAAGAGTGATCCAAAACAGAAAATCTGGGGTATTAGATAAGAGAACTGGATGTAAGGAAAGGCTCATGGATTTCATGTTGGGGAGTCATCAAGAGCCTAAGTTAATGACAACCAGCATTTACATAGCCTTCTAAGAATTACAAAGCTATTATGTGCATTATCTTGTTATAACCCTGATGTTGTGCAGAGAATAAGGGCAAGAAGAGACGGGTTCAAAATAAATTTAGATGTGGATTTATTGAGCAAGCGTGTGACTACTGGAGCATTCACTCGAATTGGTAGTCATCCATTGTTGTACAGACCCGATTATAAGGCTAAAACCACAAAAACCACATTCAGGGAGGGGAGCTAGCAGAAGCCATGATGTACAGAAGCAAAGAACAGCCATTGGTTGGATCTATAGGTCAGGACTAATTTTGGAATATGGCGCAAGGGTACAGTGGTGCAATCTTCCTGTGACTCAGGTGTCCCTTCGAAGAGGAGGGGTCGTCAGCCCTTTCCAGAACAGGGTGGAGGGTCATGGGCTGAGGGGAAACCGGAAAATCCTGGAACAGGCCAGGGTCATGTTCCAGGCAAAGGATGTGGGGACCCTGCTTGGTCAGCGGAACAGGACAGGGTGGTCTCTATATTTCACCATAACCCTGAGTTGCACTTTGTATACTCATACTGATTCAAGGAAAATATATAGAATGCTAATTTGGGGAAGGAGGGGGCAGGGAACTTTGCTCTGAGCAATACCCAGGCATGCTTTTAAGCTGTTCCAAGCTATGACAGGATATAGGATAGGGACAAAGACAGAAATATAAAGGGGGCTTAATGGTGGGCTACAAATCAGGTGGCGTGCAGTGCCTGGGATTTGGGTCTCTGTATCACACTGACAGGTAGGTCCTATAGATATTATCATTATCTCATTTTACGAATGAGTAAATGGTGGCTCATCAAGGTTGTCACTTGTTCACAATGACCCAGCTAGTAAATATCACAGACAGAAATTTCAACACAGGGGACCCTGACTTCAAAATAAAGGATCTAATCACTAGTGAGGCTGAGGCCCCAGATTCTAGTTAGAACAAGAGATGTGCCACCCAAAGGAGGAACCACCTTCACCTGAAGGAAGAACTAGCTTAAATCACAGTAAATGAAAATGCTAGGCTACTGACCTGAGCAAATAACTTGGTCAGGGGAACCAGAGAGAAGTGGGGGCATGATTAGATGGGAATTAACAGAAGAAGATATCTCTTCTATCATTAAGACAACAAGTCTATGCTTTTGTGCCTTATTTTGATTTGTTTTTCTTTTCCCTTTAATTTTCGAGAAAAGCTTTCTTTTAAAAAACACCAACTGTGTCCTGCTTAAATTAAAAGAAGAAAGGTTTGCTCATATCTTGTCATGAGATCGGGGAAGGGGAGCTCAAGTTCCCTCAGAGGCCAGATGAGAATTGGTAAGAGCAAGAGAAAGAAAAAAACACTCGGTCAGTGGTTTGAGAGTTCACAGGCACAAGGTGTTCTCTGGTTCCCAGGGAGCATTTCATCACAGCCTAGAGTGATACTAGAACACTGCACTGCCCTACAAAACTTACGTTCTTAGAATGGCTAAGAAGGAGAAAAAGAAAAACTAGGCGGAAAATTCATTTAAAACAAATTGCTTGAAGATGTCTGTCCAGACCTAGTCACACTTACTCCAATAAAAAACTTTAAAATTGTACCAGGCCAAATAATAATCCAGAAATCCAAAGAGAAACTACAATGACCCAGAACTACACTAAAAGCCAGTCAAAAGCCCATGGACAATGGTGGGGGTGGGGGGTGAGGAAGGGGGATAGGGGAGAAGAAGAGAGAGTGTAAAAAGGAAGCCTCCTAGCTAAAGCACCAAGAGACGACAAAGTTCTGTATCCAGAGGTAGCAAGAGCAGAAACCCATAGTGTGGACTTTGGAAGAAAGAATATGTGGATAAAGCAGGGATGCCCTCCCCACCCAAAAGTTCATGGTATGGAATTATAGCCCAAAGCTCCAGCTCAAGAGGGAAAAGGAGAAGTCAGTACAGAAATCCAGATGATCAAGGAAGAGATGAAACAAGGATGGCCACCCCACCCAAAAGTATTACAGGGGAGTGAAGCTTGCCTTGGAATTCCTCCAATTCAGGAATTAAAGATGGAAATATGAGTAAACAAGACACTAATTACTATAAAGATTTATTATAGATCCAGAGACATTCCAAAATCCAATCTAGAAAGAGAAAGGAACTCCATAACAATTACAAGCAGAGACTCAATGGAAAAAAAAATATTCTCCATAAGAACTGCATGAATACCTGGAAGAAAAGAATCAGAGAGAGAGAGAGAGAGAGAGAGAGAGAGAGAAAAGGAAGGAAGGAAGGAAGGAAGGAAGAAAGAAAGGAAGGAAGAAAAAAAGAAGGACTCTGGAGGAAAGAGAATAAAGAACTTTAGAAGAAAAAAATAGCAAATCTTATCCAAAAGATGGACTCCCTAAAAATTAGACTAGACCAAACTGAAATCAATTACTTCATGAGAGAATAAGAAATATTAGGATGAAATAAAAAGATAGGTAAAAAAAAAATAGGATAAAATGTAAAATATCTGCTATGACCTGGAAGATATATCAAGGATAGAAATCATTTAGAAATCATTATTTCCATGAAAACTATGATTTTAAAAGCCTGGACACAATATTTTTTTAAAATAATAATAAATAAAAATTGAGTGTAAAGAAAAGACAGAAAGAATCTAACTGCCTTTTGAAAGAAATTTAAATCAAAAACACCCAGAATATGATAGCCAAAATCCCCAACTTCTACCTCAAAGGTAAAACAATATAAGCATCCAGAAAGAGGCAGGTGGAGTCCTAAGCACCTACAGTCAGAATCACAGACTTTATAGCCTCTACACCAGCAGTTCTCAACCTGTGGGTTGTGGCCCATTTGAGGGTCAAATGACCCTTTCACAGGAGTCGGGTAAGATCATTAGAAAATGCATATTTCCGATGGTCTTAGGAACCCAGATGCCACTCCTCTCTCCGTCTCCAGGCAGGTCCGCCTACATGCAAGAATTTAATATGAGTATTAAAGTGTCACGGCATTAGGAAGGCTGAGAACCACTGCTCTACACTAAAGGAGATGAGATCTTAAAATACAATATTCTAAAGGACTTTCAACCAATTATAACTTACTCTGCAAATTTGAATATGATCCTATGGGGAAGAGGTGGGGGAAAGGACATTTAAAAGAATAGAAGACTGGGAAGGAGATAGTCAAAAGAAAAAAGTTTTCTGATCCTGAAGTGAGAATTAAAATTGGAGGAAAAGAACTGGAAAATAAAGCAAGTTCTCATTGAGTGAAATGAGTGAAAAAAATGTAAATGTAACATGTTATTATTTTGCTATAAGAAATTAGGAAAGACACAATTTCAGAGAATCTTGGGAAGTATTGAAATGATGGAGAATGAAACAAACAAATCTGTGAGAACAATATATATGATGACAATATATATGATGTCAATCACATTGTTTAAAAACAACAACACCCCCCTGTCAAGGTATAAAAAGAGACATACATTTTTGGACACGGACACTAGGTGGATTTGTTTTTACTTGGCTCTGCTTATTTGTTATAAGGATTTTTTCTTCTGTTTTTAATGAGGTGTAGGGTTGGCCAAGGAGAAAGACTAGTAATACGAAGAAGAGAAGAAGACCATCAAAACATTTTTTAATGTGCAAAAGGAAACAAAAGGAAGTTCAGAAGGAAGTAGAAATTAGGAGGATTTTTTTTTTAAAGAACCAAGGATGGAATGGAAATTTCTTGTTTCATATACAATCTTTGTCTTGTGTTCTTCTATGAATATGGAAACGCTATTTTTATGTGTATTTTTAAAGTTAAAAATTAAACAATTAAAAAATGAGTTACTCCACAGATAGATGGGGAAGGGCAGGCAAAAAGGTAACAGAATGTTGAAAACATTGTCAGATGTAGTCATTGTGTTGGCTGTATATTTGCTTAACTCTTTTTTTTCATTACAAGGGAGAGTTCAATTCCAGGGGAGTGTACCCAGAAAGAGTATGATGTAAACATGAAAGGTGTCAATAAAATTTATTTTCAAAATAAATAAACCATGAAAAATGTTATTATTGCACATTGGGCATGTGTTCTGCTAAAACAGAAATGATAGTCATGGAATAGTGAGAAGAAGGCAGGATTTTGAGTCAAAGACCTCAGTCCTGGCTACTTTCTACTCAGGTGGTCTTAGACAAAGTCATTTCATCCTCTCTGAGTCTCAGTTTACCCATGTGAAAAATAATGGAGTTGGATTCTGTGGCCTGTAATGTCCCTTTCTCTTCTAAATCTTCAAGTGCACTAGACTAAGATGATTCCTCTGCACTAGAAATGTGCAGGCTTGAATCTCTTATCACTTGACCTCTTCTTTGGGAGAGCACTCAGCAAAGAGCCATGAAGGTAAGTTAAGTCTCAAAGGCTGCTTTGAAGGAAGTGATTTCCCAATGACTCTGTTCCTTTTAGTCCCCCGTGGTGAGCCTAGAGTTTAAAGCCCATTGGAGGCACTTTTCTAATAAATGGGAAAAGTTCAATAAATTAATTAACCAACCAGCCTGTTACTACCTATCTGCTATATACCAGGTGCTGTGCTGGTGACACAAATACAGAATGAGACAGTCCCTGCCCACAGGGAGCTTATGTTGTGGCACTTCAGTCCAATGAAAGTATCCTTTAGCTCCCTTGATCAAAACAAGTGCAGAAATAAGAAGCCTCTTGTTAGACAGGGCAAGGGTAACTCCTACAGCCTTTGTGATGCCCTGCAGAGGATGTAGTAACTCTGAATTTAGATAGGCCAAGGGATTGAGTATTTATGCCCTTCATGCAGCCAGGTGCCATAGTAAATGGAGGGCTGGACCAAGTTCAAATCTTGCCTCAGCTACTTAGTATCTATGACTTTGAGCAAGTCAATTAACCTCTATTTGCCTCAGTTTCCTCTGTAAAATGGGAATAATAACAGCACCTCCCTCCCAGGGTTTTTATGAGGATCAAATGAGGTAACATGTGTAAAGCATTTTTCAAACCTTAAAGCACTAAAAAAATGTTAGCTATAATTAGTATTGTCCAGGCTGGCTTGCGGTAGCTAAACTTGAAGTCATGTAAGGGTTGATGGGAAAGGGAGGTATTCAAATGGGAAAACGGTAGAGAGCACATAATTTTGTTTGCTAGTTATTTTTAATTGGGTGGGTTCCACAAGTTCAAATCCTGCACCTATGACTACCTGTGTGACTCTGGACAAGTCACTCTTCTCATCTGTAAAATGATGATGTGGGACTGACTTCTAAGTCTGTTCTATCTTTAAATTGATGATCTGAAATGTTGGTGTCTTTATAAAAAAAAATTTCACTTCCTGTCTTGTATGTTTTCTTTTACTTGTCTCTTTATTAATGATTATGTTTATAATAATAATTAAAACAAATATTTTCTAAATATTTGAAAATTAATCCAGTCCCAATCATGTTGAGTATCTTTTATTTACTTACTCTTTATCATTGTACATCACTACAAGAACTAATATAAACTTTAGCTTTCTTCCCTATTGCTGCTAGATCTGGTTTGATGACGCCATTTTCTAAAATGTTTAATGTTATTAAATGGCTCCAAGGACATTGTTGTCCCACCACCATCCTAAAACGGAAAATTCTATTTTTCCAGTTACAATCTCAGATCATTTTTATCTGCTTCTCTGTATCACAGAATACTAAAGCTAGAAAGGATATTGGGGTTGCTCTAATCTACTGGTTCCTAATATGGGGTTCGCAGGCTTCCAGTGGACATGTGGGTAGATTTCAAGGGATCCATGACTTGGACAGGAAAAAAAATTGGATCTTTATTTTCACTACTTTGGGTTTCCTTTGTAAAGTAAGTATTTTATTTGGTATATTTAAAAACATCATTCTGGGAGAAAATTTGTAACTCAAAATCTCATGGAAATGAGTGCTGTAAACTAAAAATAAACAAAAGTTTAAAAAAATAAAAACATCATTCTGATGAGTCCGTAGGCTTTGCCAGACTGCCAAAGGGATCTATGACTCAAAAATGCTAAGAACTCCTACTAATGCAACCTTCTATTCTTACGGATGATGAAAATGGGGCCAAGGATATGTTCAGGACAACTCAGTTAATGACTGGAAAGAATAGAATTAGAATTCATGTCTCCTCTTGCCCATTTCAGAGCTTTTCCCACTTGTCCATCAGCTATGTCTTTTTATTGTTTTGCCTTCATGTATTTATGTCACCTCCCAATTGAACATTCAGATTAGAGATGGAGATAGAGTTGGAAATTAGAGATATTTTTTTAATTGGTATTTCATTAAAGATGAATATATTCACACAGCTGCATTTTAAAGGTATTTACAGCAATCCCAACCAAGAAAGAGTGAAAAATAAAAATAATCAAAAGGAAATATTAAAAAACAAATGAGTAACTTTCTTTTGTTCATTTCAAAATAAGTAAATAAATAATGGGGACAGAGCTCATCACACAACTTAGAGTGATCCTAGGAAGCAAATGGTTAAATTTCCTGCCCTTGAGTGTTACAAATGTCTTTGAGTCAATTAAAAAAATAAAGTCCAGCAATAATACACTGTATTTGTGGAGGATGTAACATTCTTAAGCAGTGAAACATGGTCTCTGTGACACTGGCAACCTTTTCTCATTTGAGTCTGTGAGTTTCCCTAAGTGTGATTTCAGCCCACCAGGGCCAGAATACAGCTGCTCCTTCACTGGAAACGAAATAGCCCAACCTCCCACTTTCTATGGCAACATAACTAAGCCCTTCACCATCTGACCTGCTAAAGGAAACCTGCTTTTAATTAACCATTAATTACTTGAATGCAGCCTGCATTATGTGGAAAAACTCAAGTTATTTTCATCTTAATTTAAAAGACGACATCTGAGGCTGAAACTAACAAGTGGATGCACTTTATAAATGCGTGCATTTATATCATTATTCCCCTTCTGGGGATTGGAGGAAAAACTCCCCAGACCTGGGCACAGGAAGGAGGGTGTAGGCCTCCCCCACCACAGTTTTGCAAGATGGGAGTGGGAAGAGAGATCCTGGTTGTAGAAGTGAAGCTTTGTCTGGGAGAGGAAAAGGAAAGCTGGAATATTTTTTTAATTGCTTCAAGCAAACATTTGTGGGGAGATAAGATGCAAGAGCCTGCTTGCTGCATGCTAATGAAAAGAAGCTCAGAGTTTAAGACTGTTCTGCTTTATTTGATAGAAACACTTTTAAGTTGCTGGAATTTGTGTACAAAATTAGATCAAATACAAAATAGAAGAAATTTGTCACAGGTGGAGAGTGCATGACCAACGTAATCGGGCTCAGCCACAAGAAAGTGTGTTTGCAAATAGGGGGGCAAGTTGCCTCAATATTGTTATAATTTTATGTGCATTATTTTTCACATCTTAAAGCTGCCCAAGGAAAGAAAAATATAGGACTTCAATAACGGTTACCAGCATGGTTTACTTTTATTACCTTTCTGTTCAAGACCCTTGTTTCCCCTTGTAGCATGTCAAATTGCCCCCAAAACCATATTATACAGCAGAGAAATGTCGTTCACACTTCACTGGCTATTGATTTACTTTATTTATTGGCACAAAATCAGGTTGAGATAAACATTTTGTCCCCCATTTCCACTATTGTAAGCGGGATAGCTTGCTGCAGGCTAGGTAAGCCCAAATGTGCGGGGTCACCATTCGACATGGCTTCCTAATCAATGTGTGAAAAATTATCTAATGAATAATGGGTTGCACATTTCCACAAACAAATTAACCAGGGTGAGACTGAAACTAATGATTATATTTATCTAATGTAATTTCACATCTGTTACTAGTGGTAGTCATTTTTTTCTCTTTCATCCATGGTGTCCTCAAAATTACGACTCAGCTTCTCAGCTACAGTAACAAGATATCAGTTTAACTAGAAAAATGGTTTTAATGGGATGTTTACTTTGACTTCTAGTGCCAGGGGTCCTTAAGTATAAGATGGCATTTGGGAAAGTCTATGGGCACCTCGTTGGTCCTAGATACCATCACATTTGCGATATTTAGGTAGTTCAGCTAGTGGCCCTGATCCTGAAGCCTATGGATTCAGTCTTGTCATTTTAGCCATCGAAGGGACAACTGTAGACCCTTCTCTCTCCTCTAACCATTTGAACAGCATCACTAATACTTCTAACACTTGCAGTAATATAGTCTTTGTCTCCATTAAGCAGCACAGTGGAATAGAAAGGACCAGCAGTTTCCCCATCTATGCAAGAGGTATGGTCCTAAAGTTTGTTTATAAATGGGTTGTTTGGAATTTGAAAAGCATTTTCCCATAGAAATGTCTGAAAGTTCCATTTCCAGGAAGCCCTCCCAAAGCCTTTGTAATCCACAGTGTGCCTGAAGGGTTGTTAGGAGAAATATATTCTGCAAGTCTTAAGAATCATATAAATGTAAGGTATTATTAGTTGAGACTAGTATGACACTAAGAGGAATATAGATCCTAATTTTAATATTTGTATTGAAAAATGCTTTTCAATTTTCAATATTAGGGGACCAACAATACATTTTCCTTAATTAGAGACTATCCTCCTCTTTCACCTATAGAGAAGAGGAATAGGGATTCCCCAGATCTAAGCTACTGAGACCTAGAGTATTTAAGGCAAATCGGGGTTTGGAGAAGGAGAAGAAACAGGGAATTCAGGGATTGGGACCTTCTTATGATGTAAGCCCATAAGGACACTTGGTCTCAGGCTCATTCCTTATATATTTTCTTACTTTCACCTACCAATTCCCCTTCCTGTGGTCACCACCTGCTGTTTGGACCAAGGTTTTCTTTCTTTTCTGGTCTATTGCAGAATACATTACAGTATCCAAGTTTCTTTCCTACTATCCTGTCCCTGAAGCAAGTACATAGAAAAATCTCCAAGTGGCTGAGTACTTTTTTTGGCTTTCCTGCCCTGCTTATCCCTCTCTGCCCTCTCTTAACCCCTTCCATACACCTACCTTAAAGGGGAAAAACCTGTATAAGTCTATAGGGAAAAAAGCTCAGTGAAAAAAATCTATGTAACAAAACAGACCAGTCAAGTAGGACTTTGAAACTAATAAACACAGAGCTTTTGTGTTAAATATATCCAAGAACACAAACTACTCAGGGAAGGACTCTTTGTTCTTTAACAACTTCTGGGGAAACTGGAAAATAGTTTGGCATAAAATGATTTTATGGCAGCGTCTTACACTATATATAATTTCCAAATGGATGTCACATATGTAAAAATTCACATTAAAAAATTAGGGCAAAGTGGAAAAAATCACCTTCCACAATAATGGTTGTAGAAGAATTCATAACTAATCAAAGGATAGAGATGATCACAAAATACAAGCTCAATTTTGATTACGTAAATGGTAAAAGTTTTTGTACAAACAAATCAAGGCAGAAGGAGGAGAAGATATTGAGGGGGAGAATTTTTTTATATCAAGCATCTCCACCCAAGATGATATTAAAGATATATAGATAATGGGTACAAACATGTAAAAATAAATAATTCGCTTTGTAGCTAAGTTATCAAAGTATATGGATGGTTTTTTAAAAGAAGAAATATAAACAATCAACAACCACATGAAAAATATCCCTACATGATTAGTGAGAAAATATAAATTCAAACACTTTTGAGGTTTTATACCACACCCAGAAAACTGACAAAGATGGAAAAAGTCACTGTTGGAGCTGTGGAAAGATAGGGATACTAAAATGTCATTGGAAGATCTGTGAATTAGTTCATCTATTTTAGGAAATAGTTTGAAATTTTGTAAGAAAAGATATGAAGCTCTTCACAGCCTTGATCTTTTGAGTCTGTTTTCATCCATCCATCCAAAAATATTAATGACATTTAGAAAGGTTCCATATGCACTAAAATATACATGTATAATAATAATAATAATAATAATAATGTGCATATGTAAAGAGAGATGGGTAGATAGATATAGAGATAGTTACACACTAAAATAAAATTCTAGTGACTTTTTTGTGGTAGCAACAACCTGGAAACAAATTAAATGTCTAATAATTGGGGAATAACTGAACAGATTGTGATAGGTATATTGTTCTAGACTTGATCTTACTCTAACTAGTTGCCTGATAGTTTTGGTTTGATACTGGAATAAAATGAGTTACTCTCAAGTCATTCAATAGTTAACAAAAGGAGATTTGTTTAGCCATAACAAGAGATTTTTTACAAGTATAGGCACCTAGAATCCTTGAGCTGATTCAGATGAGTGAAGCTACCATTGTGATCTATCAGCCAAGGGTTCTCAAACTTCTCCAGCTCTTCATGGCTGTTTTATATCCAAGTAATGAGGCAATGATGTCAATACTGGAAATATGTAGTCCTCTGAGTCAATCAAGTCTCAAAGAATATCTCAATATCTTTTAAGGAAAAACTAGCTTAACCTACATAAGGAGAAAGATTAGCGTTTTACCCCTATCACATATATTCATGTAGTGGATTATTTTTGCGTAGAAGATGGACCGGTCATCTAGCAAGACTGTCAACTGACTGTCAAGCCTCATGTTTCATTGGTGTCCTCACAATTACAAGATAGCTTGAGGAATTTGAGATTACACTACCTGTAGCACATTTACAGAAGGAGATGGACAAGTTACATAAAATGGGCAGGCATAAATGGGTTACAATTTGCATTGTTGGAGGGAATACACACACCAGGGAGATCACTGATCCATTGGAGTTGTTCATCCTTTGTTTTTGAAGAGGGCCAATGACATGACGGGGTGATATGAACTGTGCATGAATTGGATTCAAAGGAGGCAGAGTTGCACAAAGTTCTCAGTCTCACTCTGTCTTCAAGAGTCATCAAAGTTCAATGGCAAGACAAAAGTCAAGATGACTGGTGATGGCCCTTAATGCAGATGATGACCTTGGTGTTTTCTATGTTCGACCAAACTCTAAGCACTCCACAATGTCTGTTTCAGCCACCTTCTCGGCTTTTGGAACAAAATGCATTTTCTGCCAGGGGGAAGTCTGACATCCCCCTAACTCACCAATGGGTTTGAAGGCTGTAGGTTATCCTCAACCTGGTTTAGCCTGTCTTTGAAGACAGTTTTACTGGGGTGTATCCACTGCACATGCTACAGCTTCTTGGAAAGCAGAAGGAAGGAAGGACAGAAGGAAGGAAGGAAGGAAGGAAGGAAGGAAGGAAGGAAGGAAGGAAGGAAGGAAGGAAAGGAAGGAAGGAGGGAAGGAACGAAGGAACGAAGGAAGGAGGGAAGGAAGGAAGGAAAGAAGGAAGGAAGGAAGGAAGGAAGGAAGGAAGGAAGGAAGGAAGGAAGGAAGGAAGACAAATACTAATCCAGGGAATAGTAATACGCAGAGTATGGAGAAAAAGAGAGTGAGCAGCTAGGACAGATTATTATAGAGGTATAAAGGATTTGGGTGCCTAGGATGGAAGGGAATGATGAGGGTTGGGGAATGAAAGGAGACTATAAAATAACATGGTGAAGAAATTGCCAGAAGGAGAGGGGAAGTAAGGAAACTGAATATAATTTTCACATTTCCTAGGGTTAGCCTCCATCTTTGTAGCCTGGGCAATGGGGAGAAGAAAATGTCAGGCTGAGGATGGAATCTTAATAATCTCCCTAGAGTTAAAAATATCCTCCTGTATTAATAAATAATTTGTTGGTGTTGTCATTGTTGTTGTTCAGTCTTTTCAGTCGTGTCTGACTCTTGGTGACCCCACTGGGGGTTTTTCTTGGCAAAGATGCTAGAGTGGTTCGCCATTTCATTTAATTTCCATTAATGAATAATAGCTACCATTAATTTAGCACTTTAGGGTTTTTAAAGCACTTTACATCTATTAGCTTGTAAAAAAAAAACCTTGGTTAAAAAAAAACCTCTCTGAAAAATGATGGAATTGGACTAAGTGACTTCTAAGGTTCCTCCCAACTCTAGATCTTTGAGGCTGAATTGGGTGACATGGTGGTAAGAAAATATCTTTTAACTTCTCATCATACTCTCCTTCACCTGAACTCATGTAAATGACCTCTGAAGCTAGACAGAAGGGGGCTAGGTGGGGATGGTAAAGCCAACAACCTTTGTCCTATTTCCTCCTCTCCTTTCTCTGGCAACCAAATTGCTGTACTCCTTACAAATAAATGCACAAAAATTTTATATCATCAGTCAATCAAACAGTCCCTACTCCATGTCAGTCACTGTGCTAAGCACTGAGGATACAATGAAAGGCAAAACAAAAGCAAACCATACCCAGCTCTCAAGGAGCTCACCTTCTAATGGGGGAGAGAACATGAAAAAAAGGTAACAATATCCAGGGTTAACTGGAGACAACCAATAAAGAGAAAGAAACATGAAACTGGATCAGAAAAGGCTTCTCATAGAAGATAAGATTTTAGCTGAAATTTGAGGGACACCAGGGAAGCCAGGAGATGTAGATGAGGAGGGAGAGTTTTCCAGCATGGGAGGATGGCCAGAGAAAATTCCTGGAGTTTGAAGGTGGGGCGTTTTGTGGAGACCAATGGAAGAGTCCGTGGGAGTGAAAAAGGTGTAAGAAGACTGGAAGGGTGGGAGGGGCAGGCTGCCTAGGCCAGAGGGTTTTTTATTTGAACCTGGAAGTGATAGGGATCCACTGGAGTTTACTGAATGGGGATGGGGAGGGGGAGGGGAAGTGACTGGTCAGATGTTCACTTTAACAGCCTAGTGGAAGGTGGATTTGAACAGGAGAGTGGCTTGTAGTAGTGAGTCCAACCCACAGGCTATTGCAATCTGCCAGATATGAGTTGCACCCTTGTACCCTTGCGTCATATTCCCAAATTAGCTCTGAGCTATGGATCTAACCAATGGCTGTTCTTTGCTTCTGTATGTCATGGTTTCTGCTAGCTCCCCTCCCTGATTGTGGTTTTTGTGGTTTTAGCCTATATAATAAAGTCTGTACCCCCAAAAGATTACTACTCATTTGAGTGAATACACCCAGGTAATCACAAGCTTAATTAATAAATCCACACCTAAATTTATCTTGAACCCAGGTCTCTGCTCGCTCTTATTCTCTGCACAACACAACAAGGCAGGATTGTGGTAGCTCAAAAGGAATGTGGGATGTGCAAATTTAGAGCCATCCCTGCTCCAAATGTTTATGTGAACTATTTGTGCCCAACCTTCAGTAGAACCTTCCAAGCTCATATTGGTCTGATCAACCACACTCCAACACACTATACCTTGACTACAACATAGAGATGTCATTTTGGTCCTCTTTGATCTGGGTGCAGGCCTGGGACTTTATTGAAAGATAAGATGTCTCTCAGGGGAACATTTAGGGGCTGCCTCATCTGCTTCTAGAGTCAAACAGAAAACTGTGGATTGTATTCCCCCAGGATTACAGAGCTGGTCTTGGAAACCAAATTCAATCATAATAATCTTCTTGATCACAGAAATGGGGCCAGGAGTTTCATTTATAACAGACCAGAGAGAAGAAGCCAGGATCCACAAACAGTGCCTGCCTTTAAGGAGTTTACAGATCTAGCTGGGAAGACAAGAATGACTCAATACCTCTGATTGATGAAGTACATGATGAAGTGCTCGGCAGGAGAGATAGCCAGTAAGCATTGTAGGATCTTGGCTGAGGAAGGCCTCAGTGATCTCTCAGTGACAAGAGCACTGGATCTCGAGTCAGAGAATGTGATTTTAAAAGCTGGCTTTTCCTCTCTCTGTAACTTTGGTTAAGTCCCTGAAAGTTGATGGGCTTCTGCACTTATCTATAAAAAGAGTGGGATGAACTAGATGGCCTCTGGGTTCTTTCCAGCTCTAAATTTGTGAACAGGAAGGGTCAGGGAAGTTTTTGTGGAAGAGGAAGAGCTTGAGGGTGGATGGCCCTTGAAGGCAGAGCTGAGAGGGGTGGGCTACTCTAGGTAGCAGAAATGAGTGGGAATGTACTTACTTTACTAAGGGGACACATCAACCAGAGCAGAGCAAAGACTTTGTGTGGAAGAGGAAGAGAGAAAACTAGACAGTAAATGGGATTAGTTTCTACAACGTTGAGGATTTGGAGCTTAATTCAAACAGCAATGAGGAGTTAATTAAAAGGTTTTGAATAGGAAGAACATGACCAAAGTGGCCCTTTAAGAATATTAATGCAGCAATGTCAGAGCTGTAATTAAGGAGGGGCAGCTGGGGTAACAGGTGCAAACATCTAGGGGACAAAGCCTCATTCTAGCCATGCCCATGCCTTAACCCTCACAGACCTCTCCTGGTCCAAGACCCTGTCTGTGGGAGAAGGGAGGTACTAGGAAAGAGACAGGGCAAAGGGCTGGATCATGGGGTTAATGAAGGTTGGGGGAGAAATGGGGGAGTAACTGATCTGACTACCCACTGGGCTGCTTTCATTGCCCTCTTGCCAGGCTATGCTTTGTGGCCTCTCTTCTGTATCCTCAACTATTTTTTGCACTAAGGGAAAAATTCCTAGTTATACCTCTAAGCAAGGGTGTATAAGATGGACTGAAAGCAGAAAAGGTTGAAGTTGGGTTCAAGAGGAAGATAATTGCCACAATCCAGATGAGAAGGGACTGGGACAATGACACTGGAAGTGAAAATGAAATCATTATTTGAGAGAATATTAAAATCTCTAGATGTGTCACTGGCAGTAAAAACACTTTTCTTCTTTTTGGTCCAGACCTGTGATTTCATTGGTGGAGGAAACTATTCCAATAGCTAGATGGTGAAGTAGATAGAGTGCCAGACCTGGAGTCAGAAAGACCCGAGTTCAAATCCAGCTGCAGAAAATTACTGGCCACGCAACCCTGAGCAAGTCAATTCACCTCTGCTTGCCTCTGCTTTCTCAGCTGTGAAATGGGCATAACACTACCACCCACCTTGCAGGGTTACTGTCAGAATCAAATGAGGTAGCATTTATGAAGCATTTCCCACAGTGCCTGGCACATAAGAGGCACCATATACATGCTTATTCCCTTCCCTTCTCCACTTCCAGGAAACCTGTGAAGACCCTCCTAATCTCTACCAGCATAGGCAGAAGAGCATCTGGAACTTTTAGGTACTCAAGTCACCAAGAGATTAAGTGACTCCCCTAAAATCACCTAAGTAGGATGTGTTCAATTCAGGACTTGAACTCAGGGCATCTATGACCATCCCTCTATCTGCTATACCATTTGATTAAAAAATAATAATAATAACCAATTGTCAATTTTTAAAAGAGAAAGAATATTAATAAAATGCTTACAAGGTTTAATGACAGATTGGGTTTTGGAAGCAAAGTTAATTCCAAGGTTTGGAAGGAGCCTGGGGAAATGATGCCATTGACAAAATAGTGACGTAGAAAGGGGGCAGACAGGGAGTGGGTAGAGAAGGTAAAGCTGGTTTGTTTTAATCCTACTCAAGACTTGCCTGATTTGGATAGACGTTAGACTAGAAAACCTCCAAGTACCTCCCTACTCTAAGTGACAATACAATGTCTACCCTGGCACCCTCTTGGGGACAAGGCTAGGAGAACATCTCCTTGATGAGATTGACTTCAGAGATACGACATCCCTCCCCCAAAAAAACCAAAAAAAAAAATGGTAATCATAGTAGTGCACTGACTGGAAACAATGTGGCTTCCCATCTTAGACTATTCAGCAGCTTAGATCACAGGACTCATCTCACTCCTTCCTCTCCCTCCAGATAGACACATACTTATGCAGAAAGTGGTCCAGTAACAGTGAGGAACTAAGTCTGAAAAATGAGAAGAAAAATTGCTTCATACCATTTCTTTATTTCACAACAAAATATTTTATATCTATGATGTCCCCTACAGACCTACCTACTCCCACTTGAATTTAAAGTCCCGGGTTAGGTTCTTAAGGAGAGACTGCTATTGCAAATCTCCAAGGTACTTGGGATCTCCACCCATGAACATATAGCTCATAAACCCTCATTTGCCTTTAATAGTTAACCAGTAAACAAAAGTAGCTCAAAGCAAAGGTGTTTTTCTAAGATGGGATGTTAAGAACAGTAATTATAAAACATTTCCCAAATAAACCAGGGGCGAACCTTCCTACGAATATACCCACCATCGATGTTGAGAATTTGTATATACGTAGAATACTCTGATAGTGAGGCTGATGTAACAGATGTGTTGCCAAGGCAACTCATGCTACTAGTACCCAGGTCCCTGATGTCCTTTCTCTTCTTGTGGTATATTCAGGTTGTTTCCCCTCCCCCACCCTCACCTCATGCCCAGGTAAAACATCTCTTGTGGGAGGGTCACTGAGCTGGGGCTCCTGTGTCTGCTCATTTTCTCATCTCAACTCCTGAGTGACAGGAATAATTCTCCCTTGAATCCAGAGCTGGCTCTTTTCTTTGCTGCCAGAGGTTATATCCCATGAATTTGCTTCCCACCCCAACTCTCTTCCCTTCTTATGAAGTGGATAGATCTGCTTCAAGACACCATATTGGGAGGGAGAGGAAAGGGATATTCCCTCTCTGCTGGTCCCTGATAGCAATTTGGGGGTCACATTCCAGAGAGGCGCTTGGATTCTGTTGACTGACTCCAGGATGGGCAAGGTTAGCTTTTTAGAGAACACCAGGGCCATAACCAAGCTTGGACCAGACAATGACAAGTTGTTTTTCCAATTCCATCAGGGAAACTTTCTCTTTTTGTAAATTGATAAGGCATAGACATGCCTTTGAATTTTGTTTAATGTGCAAACACCTCATTATCTGTCCCTTGCAAGTTGATTGAATCATCTTGGTTTCTGGGAGAGGAAACAAACTCCCCCTCCCACTACACACCACTTAATAAATGGGATCCTTATGACATGCTCCCCAAGAATGAGTCTCCATAAGAATGAACCTCCAACAACTTCTTTGCAGAGATGGGGGACTGTGGGTGTAGAACACTGTGCATAACACATTTTCTTCAATATATTGATTGATTTTACTGAACTTCCTCCTCTGTCAGGAAGAGAGGAGAGGAAACATTAGAATAGAAGGTGATAGAAAAATAAACAGCAATAAAATTTTTTGGAAAAATAAAACAATGAAAAACCTGAATTAGTCATTTTAAAATCCTCTCATCTTTCCCTCCTTCTGTCTTCCTCCAAGCAACTCTTCTCATTTTCCTTCTTCATGTTTATCTCTTTTTTCTCCTCCCTTTACTCTGTTCTTTTCCTCTCCTCCTCCCATGTGATGCTACTTCTCCTTTTCTTCCAGTCTTTTTTATGTTCTCTGCTCTTAATCACCTACTGACTCCAAGCTCAAGCATATTGAATTCGAGAAAGGGAAGATAAGAAAAATAAACACTAAATTATGCACAGATACACACACACCAGCTTTCCATTAAATTTTACCTTTTTAAAAAATTTAGAATATACATAGTAATAAACATCTGTTTATTAAATTTTACATTATTATTTATTACAATAAATATTCTTCTTTTTTTTTGCTTTTTGGAGGGGGGAAGGCAGGGCAATTGGGGTTAAGTGACTTGCCCAAGGTCACACGGCTAGTAAGTGTTAAATTTCTGAGGCTGGATTTGAACTCAGGTCCTCCTGACTCCAGCGCCGGTGCTCCATTCATTGTACCACCTAGCCGACACTACTCCGCTATAGGCCTTCATCACCTTATACCTAGATTACTGCAAGGGCTTCTGGTGGGTCTGCCTGTCTCAAGTGTCTCCCCACTTCAATCCATCCTCCACTGAGTAATTTTTCTAAAGCTCAGGTCCCCCCTAAATAAATTCCAGTGGCTCTGCTTTGGTCTACAGGATTAAATATACATTTTTTTGTTTGGTATTCAAAGCCCTTCCTCAGTTAGCCCGCTTCTACCTTTCCAGTCTTTTTACACTTTGCTCCCCACCACGTCCTCCCTGATCGTTTGACACTGGTCTCCTTGCTATTTGAAGAACAAGATACCCCATCTCTTGGTTTTGGACATTCCCTCTGGGTGTCCCCCATGCCTGGAATGATCTCTTACCCCATTTTCACTTCCTGGCATCCTTGGCTTCCTTTGAGTCCCAACTAAAACCCTGTCTCCTACAGGGAGTACTATTGCTCAGCCTCTCTTAATTTGAGAGCTGTTGACGTGTTCATTATGTTCCATTTATCCTTCATATTTATACAGCATGTTTGAACTTATTTGTTTGTGTGGGGTCTCCCTCAATAGACTGCGAACTCCTGGAGGGCAGGGACTATCTTTCGCCTCTTCTCACATTCCCAGCCCTTAGCACTATACCTGGCACATAGTAGATGGTTGGCAAGTAGTTATTGACTCACTCCTTGGCATATAGTAGGCACTCTATAAATGTTTACTGGCATATTGAGTGGCTTTGTCCATGGGGCATGTCCTCACATGAATGAATACCTTCTAAAACCAAGCCTCTGCAAACTGCTTTAAGGGTGCCTCTCATGTAGTCTAATAGGAGTGCATCAAACATTTGGAAATGCTGGACCGGGATTCAGGGGAGAAACTGAGGGTAGAGGTATAGATCTGGGAGTTATTTGTGAAGAGGTCGGAGTCGAATCCATGGCAGTAGATGAGATTATCAAGGGAAAGAGTGTAGAGTAAAAAGAAGAAAGCTCAGGGCAGAGCCTTGGGGATTCATTTAGTCTTAATGGATGGGAGAAAGATGGAAGAGTGAAGACTGATAATGAACAGTTAGACACTTAAGAGGAGAAGTAGGAGAAAGCAGTATCCATGGACCCAAGAAGGTGGTCAACAGTATGAGCACTGTGGAGGATGAAGACAAAGGATTAAGAAATGAAGAGGCCAAATTTGAGAAAGTATTTCAGCAGAGTTATGGGGACAGGAGCCAAAATGTAGAAATTGAAATTGGGGGGGAGGGGAATTAAAGCTTCACACCAACCTCTGAAAATGCTAAACAGTTCTGCAGCAACAAATTGATGGAGACCAATGTAATGGAAAGAACACAGAACTGGAAGACTGAGTAGAGTCCTAGTCAGTGGTACGCTGCTAAACATTTAACAACCCGTTCTCTGAGCAGGAGAAAGGTGAACTCACCACACACTTTTAAGTTTAATCTTAATTATAGACTTTTTCCCCATCACTTTCTTAAGCCTAGAAATCAACAAAATAATAAATCAAGCCTTAATTTGGAACATAAGTTGCTTTTTAAGGTATAAAAGCTCACATTGAAAATTCAACAATCAGCTTTCTTGAGACAGAATGATCCAGCTAAGCACAGCATTGATCCTAGTTCTATTTCTATCATTAACTAGCTGTGACCTAGGGAGAGTCATTTAACCTTTCTACCATTCCCTTTTCTCATCTGTCAAATGAAGGAGTTGGACTAAGTTGTCTTTAAGGTACCGTCCCAACTTCTTCCACTCTTCCTTCAAACTTCACTCTTTCTTTCTTCAAGCACCCACTTGCAGCCTCATAGGCATTCTGGACTCTTTGGTCACCCTCACCACCACTCCCGATATGCCATGAGTTGCCAAATCTTTCCCTTTTACTTGCAGCACATTGCTCACATCTGTCACCGACTTCTCCTCACATGGCCATCACCCTGGTTCAAGCTCGAATCACCTCTCACACAGACTCTGTCACTAGACTCTTAATTAGTAGTCCCTCCCTTCTCCAATCCAATCCTTCTCACAGCTGTGAAATTAATATTCCTAAAACATGGGTCTGACCACATCATTCTCCTGCTCACAAGTTGTCAGCAGTTCACTATTATTTCTAGAATACCATATCAAAAAAGAATTCAAATGCCTTCACAATGGGCCCCAACTGTATTTCCAAATTTTTCCATATTTCTCCCCTTCACACATTTTACATTATAGCCAAAATGACCTGATAATTGTTGCCCAAACTTGGTATTCCATCTTCTCTTGGCTTTCACTTTGTGCTATGGGTCCCCCTAGACTAGATAACTCTTTTGCCTCCCTTCTCATCTTGTCTTCCTTTAACGCTCAGCTGAAATCCCACTTCTCCAGGAGCCCTCCCCCTTTTAGTCCTTTGACATCATGTTTATATAGTGCGTCTCCTAAGCACACAGTTACTGGTATGGTTGTCTCCTCTTTTAGAATGGGACCCCTTGAGGGTAAGGGCTACAGTTTTTGCCTTTCCTTGTTTCCCCAGCATTTAAGATAGTGCATGGCACGTAGTAAATGTTTAATAAATGATTGTTGACTGAATAATTGACCAAGAATTCATTCTCTCCTCTTGTGCTGTCCCTTCTCACAATGCCTAGATCTTTTTTCAAGTCTCCACCCAGGTGTAACTTCCTTTGCTTGATCTCTAGCTTAGTGCTCCCTATCAAACATTATCATCTTGCATTTGCTTACTTGTGTTACAAAGCCACATATATGCAGAAATGCTGTCTATACATATATGTGAAACATATACACATATTTTATGTATAATCTCATCTATACATACACATTATATATACAGCACATTTTGTCATAGAATGTGTACCATCTTGACTATGCAGTCTCATACGTGTGTCTATATACAATGTAAATATAATTTACATATACATAATATAAACTCCTTGAGGGCTGAGATGGGTTTTTTGTCTTTATGTCTCCAGCACCTAGGACTGTCCCTTGCACTTAGTATGGGTTTAATTAATGTTTGTTGAATTGATTCTTCAAACCTATGCAAAAATAGTCAACCTGCCTGTGTATTTGTAATCTCCTGCCAATGGACTCAAGTATTTAAAGATTTTGGTCGATGAAATGAGGCGAGAAGGAATATTCCCTGGCCATCTCCATTCTGAATGAACTTCACTGGGTGAAGAGAAATCATTGTTAATTCTTCTATATTTCCTCTAATTGGTTTATGCTGTGAACAGATGGCCATATACTAAATGAACAATGACCAAGACAAGCAGACTGGTAGAGAATCTACCTAGAATCAAATAAAACTTAAAACAAAGTCTGTTTGCACACAGTGATCATACAAATTTAATCATAGCCTTGCATGGTGTGCATCTCACACAAATAATTGTAATTATTATGACTTTTATATAAAGTCAAATTCTAGTTAATTAATATAAATGGCTAACATTTATAAAGCATTTTGTAAATGATAATGTATTATATACAATGCATATGTTTGTTATATGCATGTGTATATGTATGTGTGAATGCATATATATGTGTGGGTGTATGTGTACATATATGTGTGTGTATATATACACTCATCTGTAAAATGAAAGTAATAAAATCTTCTGTAGTATCCATCCTCTTGGGGTTGTGAAGATAATGAGATTGTACTTGTATATACATATTATACATAAAATATATATACATATAAGATTGCTTAGATATATCATATTGTACATATGTCATTTTTCAATAGTGAATGCCTGATTCTTCATGACCCCATTTGAGATTTTCTTGACAAAGATACTGGAGTGGTTTGTCATTTCCCTCTCCAACACATGTGTATACAAGATTGTATACTGAGAATATTCCTATCATGTAATAAATATATTGTATAAGTAATGTGTATGAATATATGATATTATAAATAAAATATATCATATATTTTATACATACATGTAGAGAGATAGATATGTATAGATAGTATATATGTATGTGCCTACATACATATATACATATATGTACATATATACATGTGCATACACAGTCTCATTTTATAGATGAGGATACTAAGGATTAGAAAGGCTAAGTGATTTGCCCGCAGTCACAACATTAGCATGTATCAGGGGTAAGAGAATGATAATCAGCCTTTTTGTAGCATTTTAAGGTTTGCAGAGCCCTTCATGAATATCATCTCATTTTATTCTCACAACAGCTCTGGAAGTTGGTGCTATTATCATCCCTACTTTATAGATCAGGAAAGCAAAGCAGACACAGGGGAAATAAGTTACCCGAGTCACCCAACTAGTCTCTGTACCCAAGTCAGGATCTAACTCAGGTCTTCTTTACTCCCAAGCCCACACTCTCCCTGCTGCTCCACCTGATTCTTCCTGATTCCTGGCCCAGTACTCTTTTCACTGCACCACTCACTCTGTGAGTTGTATAGGATTTATACAACACCCAACCAAGCCTAGACATAATACCCCGAACTACTGAGATTTCCTTGTCTTCTGACCTGTGCCTCCTTCTCACCCCTTAGCCCCCAAGCCTTTCTGTACTTCAGCCATACACCCATATCCTGTCACTTTTCGCCCATGACTGATCTAAGGGGGTCTTTGAGTAGCATGTCCATTTGCTTCTGTTTCCTGTTCCCCATCTCTGGGCCCTCTATTCCCACTCTTTCAATGCTACCACTATGTAATATCCTGAGAAGATGGTACTACCTTGTCAACTTCACAAGTAGGAATTTTTGACTTTCCGGGATATCTGAGTTATGAATTACATCTCTATTTCTCTTCCTGTCAAATCCATGGACCATGTATATGTTATTAGGTCACTCACTTGGGCCCCCCCCCCCGACCTGATTGTTTTGATACTACCATATTTGTCCATGAAAAAAGCTTTTTTTTGCACACTTCACATACCTCCCTGCTTCCATAGAATAGTATTCTCTGGCAGTCCCCTGCAGGTAAAGTCCTGACCTTTTTCATTGCAGGTAGGCAACACAACCCGGGCCCTTTCTTTCAGGTGGGGTCCCACCCAAAGAGAAGAAGCTAACGATGAATGGCAACAGCAGTTACTACAGACAAACTCCATGCCACAGGCCGGCACCATTGCGCAGCCCTGACTGCTGACTCAACACTGTTGAGTGTTTCTCTGGTATAGATTTTCCCAGGCCCCAGAGAGGTCAAAGAAGTTACTCACTCGAGAGCAGGGTGGGGGGGAGGGCTGATGAAAGTTCACACTTCTGTAGAGAGACAGGGTAGAGAGTGGATGGGGGGGGGAGGCAGGATAGGAAGAAGGGACATGTAATCAGATTCTCACAGTATGCTCACTGTGGAGAGGTTCTGCGTAATTTCACATGTATAGCCTGTATCTGATTGCTTGTCCTTCCAGTGGGGATGGGTGATGAGGGAGGAAGAGAAAGAATCAAGAATTTAAAGTTCTATAATCAAATGTTAAAAATATATATGTGTATATATATGCTATTATTACTATTATTATCATTATTATTATTATTAACTACATCCAACTGGAACTTGAGATACACAGGCACTGTGGTTGGGAGATCCATCCTGCCCTACTGGAAAGTCAGAGGGATGAGGGGGGAAGACATAGGAGA
>CM053587.1:1379242-1394242 GCA_028646515.1 Pseudochirops corinnae
AAGAAGAAGAAGAAGAAGAAGAAGAAGAAGAAGAAGAAGAAGAAGAAGAAGACAGGAAAAAATTAAATTAGATCAGTTAGGCCCTTAGATGAGGTGGACGGTAGCAGACACTTGTCCTCCTTTAAGACAAAAGTCCCTAATATTGTGTTGTCCCTTGAGCATGTCCTTGTGTGACTTAGGTGTTTTGTGTGTGTGTGTTTGTGTGTGTGTGTGTGTATTTCTGCCCACAAACCAGTCCATTGGTGTCTGATTTCAGATCCTGAGTCGACTCCCTGGTAAGTAAAATGGCGGGAATAATGCATTTCGCGGGGTGCTAGGAGAAGGGTAGGGAGAGGTGAGTGGGGCAGGGAACAGTAAAAAGGGAAATGAAGAAGGAGAATGTGAAGAGGAGGCGGGCAACGAAGAGGGAATTTAGGGGGAGTGATGAGAAGGTATAGGGGGTGTAGGTAGAAAAACAGAAAGCATACAAGGAGGGTAAGGCATGATAATAAGAATAGGAAATGTGGACGGAGATCACGATCCTTCAAGAAGAGAAGGCATAACTAAAAGGGAGAGGTGAGAGGAAGATGTGTCAGAGGTTTGGAGAGGTTGATGGGAAAGAGAAATTGCCTAAAAGAGGGTGGCCACTGCGGAGCGGAGAAAGGACAGAGGGGTTTGAGTTGGAGGGTCAAGTGTAGGAGGGAAGACAGTGAAGATAAAGAAACTGGCTTTTAGTGGGGGGCGAGGGCGGCGGCGTGGAGAGGGAGTAAGGGAGTTAGAAGTCAGGGAGTAAGAAGAAGTCAGGGAGAGAGATGAGCTTATGGAAGAGGAGGCCGAGGAGGCCTCGTGAGCAGAGGGGACTGGAGAACAAGGCATAGGCAAAGGAAGGAGGCGGGGAGGGAAAGAAGAGTTGGGGAACTGGGGGGAGCAGAAGCAGGAGAGGGGATGGGGGGATCTAGGAGAGAGGGGAGGGGGGGAGGCCAGAGGAATGGAAAGGGGTGGGGGAGGTGCTGCTGGGCCACCGGGGAAGAGGAGGAGAGCAGGGTCGGGATTTGGCCCGGGCTCCGGGACAGGGGGCATTAGGTGAAGCTCATGGACACTGTGTGCTCTAGTGCTTTGCGGCGAAGGGACGCGATGCTCGTGCCCCGCCACACGTCGCTGCTGTCCGGGGAGCTGCAGAGCTGGGGCGAGCCCGTGACATTGCTCGGGCCGGGTAAGGAGGCGGGCACCATGCCGGGAAAGGCGGGCTGGTAGAGGTGGGACTGCAGCCCGGCGCCGTTGGAGCCCGCCAGGCTGTTGGACAGGCCCATGGAGTTGGGCGGGGGCCCGGCCGCCAGGCTGCACTGAGACAGAGACTGCGCCATGGCCTGCTGCCTGCCCAGCGCGGGCGGCAGCGGCAGCTGCGACACGCCCGGCATGGCGGCCGCTGCCCAGCGGGTGTCATTGGCGTGGAAGGAGCACAGGCTGTCCCCCATGGCGGCAGCGGCGGCGGCGGCGGCCGACGGGAACTGCGGCAGGCCCGGCGTGGGCAGCAGCGTGCCGGGAGCCCGGAACACGTTCGTCGTCTTCTTGCGCTTCTTCCACTTGGCGCGGCGGTTCTGGAACCAGACCTGAGAGGGGCCGGGTTGGGGAGGGGGGGGGGTGATGTGGGTGGGGGAGGGAAGGGAGACGCACAGGTAGACACAGAGACAGAGGCCAAGTTAGCGAGGCCGCCAGCAGGGCAGGGAGAGACAGAGCAGACCGGCAGCCCGCAGCCCAGTTTGGGGAGAAGGGACTGTGTGAATGGCAGTCCTGGGCGCAAGGGTCGGGCAGTCAATGGGCACTTATTAAGGGCCTCTGTGTGCCAAGCGCCTTGTTAAGCGCTGAGGATACAAAGCTAAAAATCCCGAGAGCCACATGGAACAGAATTTCGGGTTCTCCCTCTCCCTTCTTTTCACTCCCCTAACCCTCATTTTTGTGAAATGTTGACGCTATACTTACACAGTGCATAGGTTTTCTACTAGACACGACCCCACATCATCCATGCAGACGTATTTCTGTTGGTACTAATCCTGCTGATACTCCGTGAATACGATACATACAGACCCCTGTACCCTGCCGGGTGTATTGGCTTTATATGGCATTTATGTTATGTGCGAACGTATGCTCAAAGCATATCTATGGTGCGCCCAAAAATACATGCTTGAACGGAAGAGCCCTGTGTTACATAGGTCTACACAGAAAAAGAGAGTATGTTGTGTGGGACATGTTCATATTCCTTAGCTGTATATATCGAAAACTACATGTAAATCTATGTTTATACAACGTTTCTAACGCAATAGAGGGCTGGAGCTCTACCTTTCTAACGTAAGGTCATGGTTATACATCGTATAACATTTCCGTAAAACTCAGAAATTTAAAATTTGAAAGAAAAAAACCCAGATACCATGAGCGACAATGGCCAGATACAAAAGACAAAAGAAAAATTCTTATAGTCTAGCCTTGCGGTGAACGGCCAGATAGGTTAATGCAAGCTTTAGTGTGGGAAAGTAAGTGCCATTGATTCACATTTTTGTTTGTGTAACCACTGTGTCCTCCAGTGTCCCCAAGTTGCCCCAATATTTGTTGCCACTGCCCCAAGCTTTTCCACCTAGTCTACGTCTGTGTCTCAAACTACTTCCACTGCACCTTTTCTAAGTGTCCTCTAGAGTTCTGTAATCTATTTTCAGAGCCACTAACTGATTTGCTTTTGGGTTCCTACTCTTTTCTTGAGCTAGGTAGGGGTTCCAAAAGCTAAAGCCTAGTTTCAGTTCCTTAAAGTCACTCCTTTGTCATAGGATGAAAATACATTTGTCTCTCCAATGCTGCAAATAAAAGAAGGTCGTGATCCAATCTTGCACTAGTTGTCAATAATATGTGATTTTGCTTTGACAAACCCCTTTCTCAACGAAAAACATTTGATTAGCGAAAATAATGCCCCAAAGAAAAGTGGAGAACTTCTGTTTTGTTTCTTATTAGTTGCTCCTGGAATTTCAGCCTTTAGTCAGTTGTACTGATGTACAGTTGTCAAAGTCACTAGAATGGCATCAGGATTGGGTAGGGAATCATCATCACACTAATTATCATATTTGTATTTTAGGATATTTATTTTTGGGCTTACTAACTACCCTTGCATTTATTTAATCCAAAGATCAACTGATGCTTGGAAGATTTTTGGTTACGAATTGGTGTCATCTGGATACTTTTAACCATGTGGAATTTTTTTTTTTTTAAACGTGGGATTGAGTTGTAGGATTGATAGAGTTTAATACAGAATTTAGGAGACATAATTTGATCATTGTATTCATAGGAGTCTACCCTCATCCACTAATGGATTGTCCTCCAGAGAGGTACCTGTCATTGCTCTACCTGAAGAAGGTAACTTGGACACAGGACCACCAGAACACCCTTAATCTACCTGGAAACATGCTCTGAAGTTCCAATACTGAACTGTTTCACAATCTGGAGTTCCTCCCTCTCATAAAATTCAGATAAGGGATGATGGGTTCAGAAAACTGCCTTTTGGATGAGTCTGGTAGCCAGACCATCCCCTGGTACTTTTCTCTCGTCTCTGTCCCATTTACCATGATGACTGCTTACCCTCCTTGGAGAGGGCCCTTTTCTTGTTTGCTGCTGCCCCGATAGTTGGCGGTGTGACGGATTAATGAATGAAGCTGCAGAAACTTTGATAGTGAAAGGGATCAATGTGGCCGACCTAGAATTGAGCTGTCTGTGGCCTGTTACTCAGAGGAAGTAGCTTACAGGGGAAGCGGGGGGGACTGGAGTGTTCCTTCTCAGGGACTTGCAGCAGGCCTGGAAACGCCTCTTGTTTCATTCATTCCCGAGTTTCTGACAATTGGGCAGGAACCTGCAGATCTAGTTCCCCAAGGTCGACTTCCAAATCTTAACAAAGCGGTGCGAAACATTTGACTCTGGGAATTGAATTCCAACCCCAACATGGGGGAGGCGGAGGGAAGGGGAAGGAGGGAGAGAATGAGACAAGGATGAACTGGTATTTGGTTTCAAGGTGATTGCATCTCCCTCTCTGTGCATGTACACACACTCACACTACACAAACATATAGCCCTACTCCTCACAGTTCTTCCGAGAATACGTAAGTGCAAGATGAATTCCTCACGCTCTACAAATTCGTCTTGGCTTCGACTGGAGGATCCAGAAATATTTTTAAAAGTCCAGAAGCTGGGGGAGGGAAGGGAAATTTACACTGCTGGGTGGGCTCTGATTCGAAATCTGCAGTGGTTTGTTACTGACTGCCATCTATGCAGATCAGCAAATAAGACCAGCCATTAGCAAAATGAACAGCTGTTAGGGAACTAAATATTACATAAATAATCCAAAAATCATGTTCAATTATGTTTTAGGGTTAACAGTTAAACGGCGGCTGCAAGATCTTTTATGGTTTCATGGCTTACTGAGGTTGGAAAGAATCTCCATAAGATCCGATCGCCTCAGTTCAAAGCTATGGTGCATATGTTTTAAAAAATATGAATGTTTCCAGTTGAAAACTAGTGCACGACAGATTAAAATGCAGAGAAAACCTGAGGGAGATTTTTGACAATGCGCACAAGTCCAGAAAATATATTAACCGATAAGCATTGGCCAACTTTGTACTCGATTGGAAATGCAACTATTCCCTGAAAATGCTTAATACAACAGTGAGGGTCTAATGGAGGTTGGAATCTAAAAATCTATTTTCATGATATCTGCTGTTACTGTAATATAGACATACTGTAAATGTATTTTAAAATATATAGCCCGTTTAATTCCCTAGCTATAAATGGCTCAGAAATAGGGGGGGTGGGGGTGGATATTACTTTTTTTTTTCCCAGAAGCGAAAGCTTTATGAAGATCTCATTGGAATCCAGCGAATGATTAATGTGAAGATTTGGTAGGAAATCTGGCGAGCTGTATTAAAGCTCAGATCTCAGGTTCATTTCGATCAGCCAGCCGTGAACCCTGGGCCGAATTCATTACACTTTAATAGTGCTGGGAGAGGAAGAAAATGCAATTTCTCATTCCATTAGAAAACTAGAAAATACTCTCAGCTTGTCCCCTATTAAGATGTGGCAGGTGACAGGGGCCATTCTGGGGGACACGGTCAATGGAATTACAGCACATTATTTTGGTTCGTATAAAATATTGAAAGGCAAGCCTGACTGTGCTGAAGTTATTTCACTGATTTGGTTTTTATGTAAATAAAATATTGAAAGTTAATTAATCCGTGCTAGAGACTAATGATTATGCTTATTATATTGCATTTGATCGCATAATTTGCATGATTCTCGCATTGCTGCTTAATAAGCCATTCCAGGTTATAAATAATTCTGAAATTGGTTTCTAATAATGGCATGCTATAAAAGGAACGGTTTTATTACACCAGCCTGAAAAGGGGAGAGATATCAGACATGGAATTGGTCTCCATATGAGTAGAAGTCTATTTAATAATTGCCTAGAAGTGTAATATAAATTAAATGTAGGTTGAAATATAGTATTCGGGACAATTTGCTCTGGAATCAGAAGCATTTTAAAACATATACAATGGCAATAAATTAAATGTTTAGATCCTTCTTTAATCAGTGTGGTGGCCCACATACTGAAAGAACACTAGCAATCTGTTAACTATAAAGAAAACTATAAAGTACTCATCATATAAGAACATAAACCAATTACTATTTAATTTAAATTTGGTCAAGGAGCAACGGTACAGTGAATTGTGAAGTAAATACATTTCACATAAATTATTTCTGCATTACATTGCATAATGTTAATCATTTTGAAATGTTAATTAAGAAGGTTATGTTGATCTGATTACTTTTTAAACTACAGAACATTATTTTTTAAAAATATTGAAATTGCCACTCAATTAAATTGTTTTTATCAGCAGTCGAAAGCTATTATCTTTGGTTTAAGATTATGCTGAGACAATTAAAGTACTTTGTCTCTTTCTTCCTATGTACTTCTTTTGTGTACTTTTGGAAAATAACTGTTTCCATGACATATTTTATATTTTATTTCACTTATAACTTTCCTAATATAGAAATCGCTGTCATTAACCTTTGAAAGACTCAATAAAGTTTAATAGACCTCATTTTCTTTTTTCATAAAGTCACTTGTCCAATTATATTTTATTTGTGATTCTAATCTCTTATTTTAATTTAAACTAATTATCAATGTGGCTAGGTTAAGCAAAAGTATCTTGCTTTTAAAAACAAAAAGTAATATATAGTAATTGCTTCACTTGAGTGAAAATAACCGCCATACTTCTCATTGTGGAACATCAAGAGATCGATTTAGCTGATTATTATTATCTTCGCATTAATAGAAATATTAAAATTGTATTTGCAAATGCTCAAACAGACTTAGGAAAAAGTCTGTCTGGTGTAAAAAAAAATTTAATTGCCTTGGTAATGTCACTGCACAATGCAATTAAAGGACTTTCAATGTGTCATTTCAATGAGGGTAGGTTCAGGCCTGTGAGAGTTTAGCAGGAAAACTACTTAAATTTATTGGAGTGTCATTATGTTGTGTCCTTTATACTATCTTATTAATTTTGTCGACTTCAGGCCTCTAACGACATTCATTTGCTATATATTAAAAATATGCATCGGCAATTTTAAAAAATACTGTAATATGTGAATATATGTATATATGAACATACACGTATACCTACGTATACACATAAGGTATATCGTTGTTCACCCTCCCTCTTCTATTTCTGGACAACATTCACGTCTGAAACAATCGAGACCTCTTAAAATTAAATTTCTCAAAGCAGCTGACCTTGGTCTAAGGAACCATTTAGATTGTTTGAAAAATGCCTGGAAGATTTGATACCTACTACCCCAATTTACCTTGGGGAAGGCACCCCAGCTTAGTGCCGCTTTTCAGCACCCTGGAGAGCTCAACCAGGGAGTTGAGTGACTTAAATTTCACGGCATTCTTTACGGGGTTTGGGGACTAACGCTGCTTTTAGGTTAGAAATTTATTAGAGTTTTATTTTATTTCCAATATTTCAGGAATCTTATAAACGTAATCTCCTAAGTTATTTATGCTTTCCCATTGGCCTGATGATTAGTAGTGATCTCCACTGCCAATATTTCCAAGAAGTGAACGTTATTTCTTAACCATACACAGCCTACCGCCAAGACCCTTCAGTCTCTGATCACTTACAAATTGCTGTTGTTCAAAAGTGAGAGAATGAGTGTTGAAGAGAGAAACCTAAGCCCTTTAAGGTGGGTCCGGAGGTCCATTTTCTAGTTGCCACCATAATCCCTTTTATAGACTATGAAAGTTAAAACTCGATGAAGAATCAAAGCTGGATTCTGTGTCCTTATTATATATTTGTGTAGTTCACTAAATCGAAATATACATTCTTTGTAAGCCGACGTATGATTTCTTGACAAAGAGTTAATTCTGGGCCAAGAATTTTTTCTTTTCGTGTGTGTTTACCATATTTATTGTCGTATCAGTCTGGAAACACACAGAGAAACAAACCTTTGATATTTTCTGTGGGGGGTGAGGAAGGGTGGGACGCGAGATATGTGTAAATAATTGGAGCTAGACTAAGACTTTGACAACTGATTTAGTAGCATGACGGAAATATCTAGATTTTTCTCTCCACAGGAGCAAGATGGAACTGAATTCAGAAAGACCCGCACTTCTGTCTTCAGACGTTAAAGTTTCACGTGTGTGTTTTGGACGCACGATAAAGGATCGAGGGCAGGTTGTGAGTGAATTCCTGTTTTTGTGCCTGTTGGGAAGTTAAGGTGGTGACTCTGAGCCTGGCACGGAGTAGGTGAGGAAGAAATTCGATCTAGATTCCCGTAGGCGGTTTAGCTAGAAGCCAGGGAGGAAGAAGGAGGAGGAGAAGGAGCAAGAGATCGCCTTTCTCCACTTTCTGCCCCCTTTGACTTCCCCGGTAGGCAAAGGCAATGCAATCCCCAAGGCCCCACGTACCTGTACTCGGGACTCGGTGAGGCCGATTCGCAGGGCCAGCTCCTCCCTCATGAAGATATCCGGGTAGTGAGTCTTAGCGAAGCTCCTCTCCAACTCGTTGAGCTGCGCGGGGGTGAAACGAGTGCGGTGGCGCTTCTGTTTCTGCTGCCCTTGCTGCTGTCCAGCCTGACTGGGGTTCTGCCCGCCCTGCGGCCCCGGCTGTTTGTCCGGGTCCTTGGCGCTGACCGCCAGTGAGGCCGTATTAGAGCCCACCGTGGTGATGTCCTCTCCCGGGAGAAGTGTTGCTCCCTCAACCGTGTCCGAGTTGGGGGCCAGGTCTCCTGGATGACCCCCAGGGTCGGAACCCCCCACGCCCAGCCGACACTTCACCGCCTCCCGATGTCCCAAAAGCTCGGCGGCATCTTTCATACCTGAGGAGGTAAAGGAAATGGCATCACTGCCTTCCCCGAGAGGCCGAGTCAAGGACCCCTCTCCTGACTCTTACCCCGGTTAGCGAAACCCCCTGTTCTCTCCGCCCATCAAGGCCTGACTGCTCCCAGCGTCAACTCCAGGCGGCCCATCAAAGTTCTCAACATCTTCGCCTTGTTAGCCCACGATCTGGAAACCCAGGCTGGATTAATACCTCATGTCCCCTTCCCCACTCTGGAGATCCATCTCCCATGAGAAACAGCACATACCTCCGTATGTCCTGTAATAAAATACACTCCCATACCCTGCAATAAAACATGTCCCAGGCCTTTTTGATAAACCGCATCCCCAGTGCAACAGTAAACCAAACATAACTCCATCGCTCTTCCCACCTGCATTTCAAAGAGCAGCAAATTCTCCCCCGCGGCCAACACACTTCTCACCTTCTGACGAAAATCTCCAAGCCTTTCCATCTCGGGAACAAATTGAGACCCCAGCCCTAACCTCAACCCCAACTAATTCCGTCTCCTCCCAGATACGAGAATGGGTTTGGAAATTGGAGCCACATTCAACAAAACCTAAGTAATAAAGCAAAATAAAAGCCAATAACCCTCCAATGAGTATAACTGAAATGAAGGTGACGAGGCTTCTAGGACAGTGAATCAAACTTTAAAGAATTCAACTTTTCTCTTCAGTGAAAAGAGAGGCAGTAATCTCCCAGCCAGCAGGATCTCGGAGCCCCTTCCAGAAAGTGGAAGGGCCAGGCTGTGAAAGTAAATGTGGTCTTTTCTTTTCCAAAGGCATAGACTAAACCAAAAATACCTCCGTTTCATCGCTTTCTCCATCCTGCCAGATTTTTTTACAAACCTAACCTTATTTTTTAAGGTTGGGAGGGGAGGAGAGAGATGGAGGAGAGCGAGAGAAAGGAGGGAGAAAAAAAGACAGAGAGAGAGAGAGAGAGAGGAGAGAAACTCAAATTAAAACAAATGGAAAAGGAGGGAAAAGCCCCAAACAAATTATCAGTGGTGTAGCTCTCCCCTTCCCCCAAAAGAAAAAAAAATGAAAAGCAAAAAGAAAGAAAAAGAAGAAAAAAGAAAAAGGAAGAAAAGCAAGAGTAGCAACATTCTCCAACTCCTTTTTTGAATCTACATATTCCATAGATTTTTTTAAAGACGATGTTAAATCAAATTAAACTTTAATGCAGCACAATTACTTTTAAAGAAATTAGCCCATTTAGGGCGCATTAAGGTAAAATAAGGAACAAATTGACAATTTCCTGCCCTGGCTTCTCCTGGTTGCCGGGGCGAGAGAAACACACTCACCTAGCCTGGCGTCCAGGAGGTCGGCGTGAGATAGCATCGCGCACCGCTCCAGGGCGAAAGCTGTTCCCCCCCAAATTTTAGCGGCTTTAAGTTATTTAAAATAGATATAAGATATAAGCTATAAGATATAGATATATATAGATCACCTAAATGAAAGAAAATTCGGTTTGTGGTTAAAAAGGGGGCTTCTTGCATTATAATGTCCTTTAGAGAGACGGGGAGGTGCTTAACAGTTGAATGAACCCGTGAGCAGCTCTGCGAGGGGACCAATCAGGAGGGCAGCCTGCAAATGTCAGAGCCCGGAGAGTCCCCCGCTCCGCCCGCCCGCCCGCAGCCCGGAGCGCCGGCGGCGGCAGCAACACTGACGAACAACAGAAACTCAGCAGCTGCAGCTGCAACCACCGCGACATCATCTCAGGGCTGCTGGCCTGAGCTTTTTATCTTTTTTTCTTCCCAACATGTTCTCTGATCCCATCTTCTTTTTCCTCGCACCCTCCCAGATCCATCCCCACCCCCCAGATCTCTGCTCCTTTTTTCTTTTCTTTATCCACCCCTCCTTTTTTTTTAGTGGGGGTGGGGAGGAAAAACCAGGGGATGTATGAATGAGGTGCAGGGGGAAGGAGATCCTGTCGGGAACGACCCTTCAATGACTTGACAAATCCAACCCAATAAACTGGAGGAGATTCGGAGACAGCGGTGTTGGGGGCGGAGGGTGGGGGGACTTTTGGACGCCAGGGGCCTGAGTACAAATGCACTTTTTGGGCAGGAACTTGGAGAGGTGGGGAGGTCGGAGGGAAAAGACTCGGACTTCCCCAGAGGCTCGAGTCGCAACTTTTCTTCACTCTATCCCTAGGCTTGTGCCTGAGGTCTGGACTCGGAGGCCAGGAGAGAAAGGAGAGAGAGGATGCGCCTACTCTTCTCCAGCTTATAGAACACTAGGTCCAGCCCAGCCCCCTCCTCCTCAGTGAGCCGAGCTGGCACCGGGCTTTTCAGGCTTTATGCTCCTTGGTGCTCCCAGATTCAGCTTGTAGGGCCTCCAAGGGTCAGCGCTGAGCTAACACAAGCCTTCCCACTAGCCCTCTCCAGCCCCCACCCCCTGCGCCTCCCCAATTCTTCCCTGATCCGGACAGAAATTTTAACACATCCCCTACTCCAGCCCCCCAGCTCCCAGGGTTGGAGTAGGGGGTCTTTTTGGTGGAAGTTTTCAAGTTCAGCTTGTTCCCAAACTCCATTTAAGGCCGTAAATAAAGTTAAAGGCTTTTTATTTTCCTTTTGAATATGTTAAACTACTTGAACAATTTAAAGTGCTTTGCACAAGTGAAGCGAACCATTTCTAATGTTCTGGTTTCTCAAAGCCAGCCAACAACAAAGTTTAGATTAGTAATATATTTCTAACCAGAGTAATTTTCAAGATCATTAGGCATTTATGTAATTAGTGCCAAATCTATAAGCTTTTATTACGATTATTAGAGTAAAATCAGTATAAATTTGTACTAATTTACTACTGTTTAGACTTGGCTGTCAAGCCAAGAGGGTCTTATTGTAAATGATAACTGAGGAAATTAAGTGCAAAATTCTGTACCGTTTCTGATCCGCTCCTAAACAATCCGTTTCAATTGTATTTGCAGCAGAACATAATGCCCCTTTAAAGTTATTTGACTTGTATTTTTATTTGCAAAACAAGAAAAATGTCCTCTACCCAGACCCAATGAAAACGGATATTTACTACTCCCAACTTGATTAACATTGATTTTTAATTCGAAAGTGAAGCAATTAAGATTATTCATTTAGTGCAAATAAAGCTTCCACAAAAGGGTGGTCCTATGAAGTCTGTTTTAAATAATACCGAGCAAATGGCTTTTTTTGTTCGCTGTCCGATTGACTTACACAAAACATTGAAAATGCTGCCTTCGACCAGATGCGAGAGAAATTGAGTATGTGTGTGTATGTGCGTGTGCGTACGCGTGTGTGTATCTCCTCCACTTTGTGTTTCGACAGGACTGATCGAGGAGACAAAGGAGGCGACAGAGCGAACTCTGGGGCAGTTTTGTTCCCTTATCCGCCCTCCCCTCCACCCCCCCCACCCGGTCTTTACACTTTGCCCACCCCACCCCAGGCTCGGAGGCGCGCGCGCGCGCCCGCGCTCACTCTGAGCATGAGAGTGTTGAGGGCCTCGAGCACATTGATTCATTTCCAGTGTGCAGAGATGGCAGGCGGCTCCCCTGAAGCAGCCGGCAGGGCCGTGGCCGCCTGCTGGCGCCGCATCTTTTTACAAAGCTGGGGAGGCAGAGGGAAGCACACACAGGCACACACGCACGCACACGGACTTGGAGGCCGAACCCGAGCTGGCCTCTGACTAACAGTGCCTAGCAACTGCTTGTTTCCGTTTCCACAACCTCCCCTCTTGGAATGTGTGGCTGTGAGTACTTTAGAGAAAGATCAGCCAGCCCGTAAGAGAACCGCGGAGTCCCCCCAAGCAGCTCAGTGTCCCTCCCAGGTCGCCCTCTTTTTGTTTCTTAACTAGCCTCGATTTTTACCTTCTCTTACCCCGCCCTTCCCCAATAAATAGGGAGAAAAAAGAAAGAAAGGGTCAGGGAGCCGTATCTGCGGCCACCAGCACCGTAGGAGCCCCAGCCAGGCAGAAGCCGGAGAAGTGCCCTGCACTGCCCCGAGGCGGAGGTGTCAAGATGGAGAACTGGGCCCAGTCCCGCGCTAGTCCTTGGGGGGACAGTGCGCCTCCCAGTGCCTCTGAGCGCCACTCATTTCTTCTTGGACGAATGTGGGACTTGCTGGTCATTTACAACTCTTAAGGGGTAGATCTTAAGCTGGGTGTCGGGAGGGTGAGCTAGCTACCCGGGGAAGTGGGGGGGGGGGCGGTAAAGAGGAAGGAGAGGAAGAATGGCCTTACTCCCTATTTTTTGTTTGTTTTTGCAAAGAATAGGAAGGTGTGCTCGGCTGGGAGAATGATCTGAGGAAAGAAAGGGTTTCTGTGACCCTGGAGCAGGTGGGGAGAGAGGGAGGGAGGGAGGACAGGGCTACCCTCGGTTGGGAAAAGCAGAGAGGAACACATCATCTCCACAAGTGTGCGTACAGAAGAGTAGATATTGTGTATTGCACGAATTCCACACTCTCGAACAAGTTGCCAGCCACGCAGGCACACACCCGCTCCTGCACTCGCTCATATATTCTGCTTTGTTGTATCTTTCAGGTCGATAAATAAATGTGTAATAGTTAATGTGAAGACACATCAGAGTCATAACAATGGGACGAAATCTAAGGATTATCCATCTCTGTTAGTAACTGCTGAATAACAATGTTGCGGCGTGATTGATAGCCCGCTTCATTTTATGACTTTTCAACTGCTCTTGATTTTTATAGCAGTATAAACAAACTAAATCATTTCTTCCAAGTCTTCAGAGCACAATAGTCCCAGGGAGGGGAAAAGACAAGAAAGGGGGGGAAAGAGGAAGGAAAGTCTACTGGTGTTTGTGTGGCGGGCGTGGGGGTGGGCACGCTAAGGGTGGAGGTTGGATGGGGAAGGGAAAGGAGGAGCAGAGGAGAAGAAAAGGAGCTGACAGGAGGCACGTCAGAAGAAGACGACAATAGTCTGGGAGTAAAACGGCGTTCCCGCGCCGTTTCCCTCTTCTCCACTCGTTTTGTCAAATGCCTGCCTCCACCTGTGCTGTGGCTGAGATGTATTTACAAGAATTTTATTCCCCGTCATCTTTCCGCGTTCTCGGGGCAGCCAGAAAAGAGCCAGTCAGGCCTATTTTCGTAGATAATTGAAGGCATTTCCCACATGATCATGGGAGCTGAAGCCGCTAACAAGGAAAGGCTTTAGCGCAATGGCCCCAAAATCTTCAGAATGACAAGAATGTCTTCAGAAATCACTTCAAAGCAAAGTAAAAGGATTTTCTATGACGGATCCAGTGATTTTTCCTCAATAAATAGGTTTTAGATTGTTACACACACGTGAAAGCGGAACAAAGGGAACTACCAGAGAATATATTGGTTGTCCCTAATAAAATTTATTTAGACAGTTTACTTCTCATAAAAATAGAGATCGAATTTTGTACGAGAGCCTGCCAAGGGGCTAGGCGCAGGGAAATCATTTTTTTCTCCCTTTTTTTTCCCCTTTCTCCTTTTTAACGAAGCTCACGGAGTGCTTAAAGGCGAACAACCTGCTTCCCCTCCTGCTGGGACGGACGCCTGAGCAAAGGTGGAGAACTTTCGAGTTTGGGGGAGATTGGGGGATTTTGGTATGTTATTTTTAGATCAAAGTTTAGATGGATGACGCTGTAATAGATGAGTACAGGCAGCCACTGCTTAGACTTAAATAAGGAAAGCATACTCAGCAAAGGCTGAGCTCAGCCTTTCGGTTTAGGAACTGGACCTAAAAACGTTATGGGGGTGTATGGGGAGAGAGGGGCTGAGCTCCTAACGTCATAAAGATGGATTTATACTAATTACCGCGATAGGTTTGTAATTCTAAATTTCCTTCTAATTGTATTTATGCGTTCATTGCGCTTCCTTTGTCAAGAAAAAAAAAATAGGCTTGGGAAAGAAATGGGCTGTGTGCTCAGCGCTCTAATTGCTTTTTACACTTACAGAAGCCTGGGATGTTTATTAAATGTAACTTTCGGCTGCTTGAGTTGTTTGTAAACTGCTTTCTCCTATTTGCAGACAACGGGCTGAAATATGGTGCATTATTATTCACATTCCTGCTATTAAATGCTGAATTGTAACATTGTTCCCTTTAATGAGGAGCGCCTCCCTCAATAATTAACGATCCCACATTTTCCTATTTTCTTGCCTGATGAAAAGAATCAATTTTAATTCGCTGTAAATTACAGCCATGCTTTTGGGTGTTACTTGCTTACAGAAAACAAATCAAGTAGCGTGCGCTTTCCTGTTTACTTTTCAAGATCCACACTGACCTAAGCCCAGACCGCCATCCAGACTCTCCTTTCCTGAAGAGACATCTTTTGGCTGGGGAGAGGAGAGGGAATGTAAAAGTGCGTGAGGGGGAATGACCAAAAACTCTCCATGCCAAGCCCACAGCATGCCAACATATCACAATTTGGAAAATATGACTTAAAAAAAACCTCTCATGGTAGAGCGTCCCCGAGAACTTGCTGGCGTTGGGGTCCCTCACTAGGATTCGCTTTTCTTTGCTTCCTATTGGGAAGCCAGAGAAAGCTTGCAGCAGGAATGAAGGGTTTGTTTTGTTTGCTTACAGACCTGGGACGCCAAAGTGGTGGGCAAGACTGGGCGTGGAGTGGGGGCTTGGGTACCA
>CM053587.1:1399242-1433347 GCA_028646515.1 Pseudochirops corinnae
CCCATTAGGAGGGATATTGATTTTCACGTGTGGCTTTCACTGGATGAAACCTCAGGCACAATAGTATAATGGAAAGAATGTTGGGATTCATGTTCAAAGATGAGTTTGAATCATGGTTCTGCTATTACCTGCCTTTCTGTCTTTGGCAAGTCACTTTTGATTTGAAGTTTCCTTTCCTATAGAATGAAGTGTTGGGGAGAGAGTGAAAGGTATGGGGTGGGGGAAGGGAAGAGAGAAGAAGTAGATGCTTTCTTAGAACGCTTCCAACTCAGATCCTGAGAAATATTATTTTCTGTCATTTTTGAGGTGAACAGGGAAGGGTGCCTCTGTACTGACATACTTTAGGCATTATCCTACTTAGCAGAAAAACTAGAGGCTCAACAACATCCATGCCTATGATGCAATGATTTTCCAAATATAACAGGTACCAGGAACCATATCAGACACCAAAATATATCCTCTGTGAGTTTGACTAACATTGATGACACCCAAACTTTAGCCAATTAACAAAGTCATTTTTTTTCAGTAAATTTATACCTCAAGCAAAGTTTGAGTTGGGGATAAAGAAGTAGGGGTGATTTCCAACCTTTGCCATGTTCTGTCACTCACCAGTGTGGATTTTATGGAGGAAGAGAAGAGAGAAAGGAGGAAGGAAAGGAAAATGGGGGAAAGAAGAGAAGGGGAAAGAGAAAAGAAAAAGAAGGTATTCATCTACAGAATGAGAGGATCGCACCAAATTATCTTTGAGCTCCCTTCCAGCTCTGTGATTCTGAACATAAAGGGTAATGCAAATCCAATCGTAGTAATTCAGAGGTAGGAGAATAAAATAAAATTGCCGAAAGAACTATAGTATCCCTCTCTCTCATTCTAAAAGCCACCTCCTCCCCAAACACTCCATAAGATAAAGTTCAAGAGAGAATAGTTTTCTTTGATATATCTAGCACCCTATTCAATGATGTTCAACTTCAGTTTGGCAAATGGATATACACAGTGACCTCAGTTGTGTGGGTTACTCAGAAGGATAGCTACAGCCAGCTTTGGTTGTCTGGCTGAATTATTCTGATTGAAACCAAGGGTTGCTAATATAGAGTATCTGGGGGTAGCCCTAATCAGGGCTATTCTTTGAAGTCCAAAGGTAATTGCAGCTGTTATCCCACCCAAATAACATCAACTGACTTATTGAACAAAGATTCTCTTCCCTAACCAAGTAAATCTATTTGTTGTGCTTCATTCACAACTGACTTATTGCCTATCCTAATTAAATCATTTCACATGCCTTTTCCCTTACCTGTCTTCTCCCCAATGAGTCATCCCCTCTCCCAATTCAGAAGCTAGTTCAAAATTCACCTCAAGAAAGTCTTCTTTGGTTTATTTGGTTTGATCATGATCATGTCATTACTAAATGTCTGCGTAGTGCATTACAGTATATATTTCACTCATGCTTGTTTACATGTTGCTTTTTTTCTTTTCATGTATGTGTTTTCTTTCCCTCATTAAAAATAAATTCTTTAAGGGAAGGAGATGTATCTTCTGTTTCTTTTCTATCCCACCAGACTGCCAAGTACAGTGCTATTTACAAAGTATATAATCAATATATGTTGTTTACTGATGGGCAATGGTTGAAGCTCTGATTATAATGCCCTTCTCTGAGAAATTATTCTTTTTTTAAAAAATATTTCATTTTTTCCAATTACATATAAAAACAATTTTCAACATTCTTTCGAAAAATATTTTGAGTTCCAAATTCTCTTCCTTTCTTCCTCCCTCCCTCCCTCTGTACCCTCCTCTGCAAGACAGCAAGCAATCAGATATAAATCATACATGTGAAATCTTGTTAAACATATTTCCACATTAGTCATACTGCCCACAGCCCTTTTAGTGGAAGATCTTCACTTCTGTAACAGCATTCCTTTGACAATTCAGAAAATTCTGATGGTGAATTAGTGATTATTTCCCCAGATATAATACTGGTACACATGAAATGTTCTTTTAAACAATCTAAAAGAAGATTTCTAGGCCATTTGGTAGATCTTCCATGAAGCATTTGTGGGAGGTCATGGACAAGCATTGCTTAGGTTGAGAGTGTGCATGGGCAGCAATATGTGTGATTGGAAGTAGTTTCCAAGCTGATGATATGATGAATCTGTGGAAATATGGAAGTCCTGAAGGGTTTTTTTCCTTGACTGGGTGTTGGGTCTCTTTAAGACAAATCTCTCAAAGATTAAAGATTCAGGATTCCCAGAATCAACATTTCCATCTGGCAGAACTGCTGAATTGGTTTAGGAGAGGGCAAGCACAGACATAGCCCATATCCCCAATCTTCACCTTGACTCAGGGCAGTCAGCTAGAAACCAGAGTTATTACATGGAAGTGGACCAAAGAACAAATGCCATGGCTCCTAGATGACCAGAAACTCATGACTTTCCCAGTTTGTGACAATTGGCTGACTCACTATAGCAGGACACTCTCCTACCACTGAGAGGCTCTAGATGTCATGAAATGTGCATCTTACTTCATCCACAAAGAGCTCTCGATAGAGGACTGACTTTGTTGAGCAAGTATATCCATAGGCCATGTTTAATGCACTGTAATTGGGTGACAGCTACAGTTATAAACACTATGGAATACATATTAGAAGATCATATAGCTATGGAGTAATTACTGTTCAAAGTTGCCGTATAGGAACCTTAGCAATCCAAAAGCTGCATTTCTTTTTTCCCCCTTAATGGTACTTTTAAAATTACATGCAAAAATAGTTTTCAACATTCACTTTGTAAAAGTTTGAGTTCCAAATTTTTCTCCCTCCCTCTCTCCTCTCCACCCTCTCTAAGACAGCAAACAATCTGATATAGGTTATACATGTATAATCATATTAACATATTTTCACATTGGTCCTGTTGTAAAAGAAGAGTCAGAAAAAATGGGGAAAACCACAAGCAAGGAAAAAACAAAAAAAGTGAAAATAGTATGCTTAAATTTGCATTCAGATTCCATAGTTCTTTCTCTGGATGTGGTTAGCATTTTACATCATTAGTCTTTTGAAATTGCCTTAGATGATTGTATTGCTGAGAAGAGCTAAGTCTATTATAGTTAATCATTGCACAATGCTGCTATTGATATATACAGTGTTCTCCTGGTTCTGCTCACTTCACTCAGCATCACTTCATGTAAGTCTTTCCAGGTTTTTCTGAAATCCACTTGCTCATCATTTCTTACAGCACAATAATATTCTATTACATTCATATGCCATAACTTGTTCCACCATTCCCCAATTGAGAGGCATTCCCTCAATTTCCAATTCTTTGCCACCACAAAAAGAGCTGCTATAAATATTTCTCTACATCTAGGTCCTTTCCCTTTTTTTATTATCTCTTTGGGATATAGACTTCCTAACAGTAGTATTGCTTGATCAAAGGGTATGCAAAGTTTGGCTGCACTTTGGGCATAATTCCAAATTATTTTCGAGAACAGTTGGACCAGTTCCAGTACCTCAGGGTTGTTTTGATTTGCATTTCTCTAATCAATAATGATTTAGATAATTTTTATATGATTATAGATAGCTCTAATTTCTTCCTCTGAAAACTGCCTATTCATATCCTTTGACTATTTATCAACTGGGTAATGAAAAAAATCACATTTCAATGTGTATTTTGAAAAAAAATATTTTTCTCTGCCCAACCTCATTTTGCTTCTGAAATAATAATAGAAATTTACAAGAGGTATTCTTTCTTTTTCTCTCTAGGGATTCAATACCATAGGTCCTTTGAGTAACTTGATGCCTAGGTTCTTCTCATGTCCCCCTCCTCAGCTTTGATATTAACATGAGCTGATAGACTAAATGGTGGTCTACATGGTCTCATTTGGGATCTGGCTCACACCAACATTTAGATGATGCATAAAGAGCTTGTTTGTCAGCTTCCCCTTACAGGAGCATGTGATGAGCACCTTCACCTTGGAGGTCAGATAGAAGTGTACATTTCCTTTGGTTACTTAGAGAAGTCACTAGAAATAAGGAGGTAGGTAGACTGTATTATGAAACTCAGAATGAAAATCTCAGAACTCTTCAGTTTGCAAAGGAAACAGTTGAGAAAGGCTGTAACTGAAGTCTATAAAAATACAGATAAGGCAAACGTGGTTAGGTTTTGTCTTTGATAAAATATTGGAATGCTAAACTCTCCTGTAGAACATTATACTTCTCTTTGCACTTGTCATATTCTGATTTGTTTTATGGCTACTTATGTCAATACTCTTGCTAAATTGAAAGCTCTTTGAGGGTAGACACAGTATCTTTTTCTTCTTTGTGTCTCCTATAGCATCTAGCCCAGGGGCACGTATATAAAAGGTAATTAAATGTTTGCTGCAAATGTATGGATGATTCTGAGTCTGTCTTCAAAGCTCCAAGTAAATGAATTCTGAAAAAGTAAAGGAAGTACTATTATAATGAGTGGTAAACTTGTGAGACTCATTACCACTAAAAGGTATTCTTGCTGAAACTACAAACAAGTTTTGAAAGTTTGGATACAATCTATGACTAGTCTATCCATTTGATGGATTGTTAAAGGGAATTACCATATGGGGAGGATATTCTTCTATTGGGGAGTACACTTGCTGGAAAACCATTCCCATTTATAACACATGTATTGAGACCAGCGGCAAAGTCAAAATCATGGACTGAAAGGAGCATGGAGTTGACTCTTAATGGTAATTAAGATTAAAGTTTTATAAGAGGAAGAACAGAATAAAATATTAATGAATTTTCTTGTACTTAATACACATTATTCTGTGCTTCTTCATACAGAACTGTAATCTGGTCACAATAACACAAGTTCTTGCCTTGGGGCCTAAAATTACAAACTCCACTCTGGGCAAAGGAAATTTTTGTCATCAGTATTTTCTAATTAGTCGTTAGAAAGATCTGCTACATAGGTGGAGTTCAGAAAAACCTAGATTTTCATGAACTGATCCTGAGTGAAGTGAGCAGAAACAGGAGAACATTGTACACAGTAACCAACATTATGTGATGACCAACTTTGATAGACTTAGCTCTTCTCAGCAATGATCTAAGACAATTCCATGATGGAAAATGTTATCCATATCCAGAGAAAGAGTTATGGGGTCTGAATGAAGATTGTAGCATACTATTTCCTCTCTCTCTCATTTTGCTTGTTTTTCTTTTTTGTGGTTTTTCCCTTTTGCTCTGATTCTTCTTTCATAACATGACTAATGTGGAAATACGTCTAATATGATTGTACATGTATAGCCTATATCAGATTGCATGCCATCTTGGGGAGGGAGTAGAGAGGAAGGGGAACATTTTTAGAACTCAAAACCTTACAAAAGTGAATGTTGAACACTAAAAATAAATAACTTTTTTTAAAAAAAGAAAAGAAAGTATTCTATAATCATGGAAACAAAATAGGTAAAACCAATCTGGGTTATGAGATATGATCTAATTTCATTTGGTTTTCTACCGTTATTCTGTCTTCCAATACAATGTAGAAAATAACTGGTTAAGCATGAGTATAATGTGTATTACAGGATCATAATGCACCATGAATGAATCATAACATAAGGTAGCACTATTCTTAAAAGGCATGTGTAACACAAATATGATAAGTATAATAACAAGTATATAATGGTCAGGACCTTGTTGGAATCCTGAGTGAGTGATTGTGTGTGTGTGTGTGTGTGTGTGTCTGCCTGTCTGTATTCCAAAATGCACAAAGTACAGACATGGATTTGGAGGGAAGAAACAAAAATGATAAAATGGTCTCTAGTCAAGACTTGTGAGGAGAAAAATATTCAAGAATTTGGTATGAATGAGCCTGAGAATCTGAGAATCACAGTCTCAGAGTTGGAAGGAACCTCAGAGGCCATCTAGTTCAAGCCATACTTCAATAAGACTCTCTTCTATCACAAATCTGACAAGTGATCACTCATCCTCTGCTGGAAGACCTCCAGGAGAGTTGGTTGAGAAGTGATCTAATAATTATTGATTGATTGATGGGTCACGACCAACTTCCCTTCATCACTAGTCAGAAAAGGACAAGAGAAAATGTGTTTTAATTTTACTAGTAAGGATTGAAGATATATGTTAGGAATAGGGCAAGGACTATGTCATTCCCAGCGCTTAGAGCTGTAACTTACATGAAGTAGATACTCAATAGATGTTTTGTCTAATCTAAGAGCTTTTTTTTTTCCTCTAAGAGATTCTTAACTGAGAAAGTTGTGATGCCTTTAAGTTCTTAAGTGTAGAAGGGTAAAGCCCATCTGTAAAGGATAAGACCCTAAGTATATTAAAGACATTTTAAAAATAAACAATTTTTGCTTAAAAATTTCCCCCACAATCAACAAATTCAATATTTATTGAGTTTCAGGGAACTATGCCAGGCACTATAGGGAATATGAAGATACACACACATACATATATCACATCTAACAGCAAATAATTTTATAATTAAACCCAAGAAACAATTATTGAGAACTTAGTACATGTTAAATACTGGGGAAACAATGATAAAAAATAAAAAGCTACTAGTGCTCTCCTACATGGATAAAACAGAAACATAGATAAGCCAATACAAGGCACTTTCTCTGTGTACCTCCAAGTAAGCAGTTGTGTAGAAAAGTGTCAGATTATAAGAAACTGAAGGGCAAGTAGGAGGTGAAAAGTAAAGAATAGTCTTGAAAAGTTTGACAAGGAAAGGAAAGGGAGAGTGGATAGTAGTTTGAAGGGATAGAAGGGTCAAAGGAGAGCTCTGTGATTTTCTTAAGAGTAAGGGAGAACCAAACATTTTTGTAGGCAAAGGGGAAAGAAGTAATGGAAAAGAAGAAATTGAAGGTAGAAGATAAAGAGGGATGATGAATGGATCAAGGCGCTTAGAGAGGCAGGTAGGGATGGGATCAAAGATACAGGGAGAAGGGTTAGCCTTGGCAAGAAGTAGGGACAATATCAACATTAAGAATAAGACAGGAAGAAAGAAACAGAGGATGTGGGAATGAACAAATAAATCGTGAAATGGAGAAGAAAGGAGTTATGGAAATACAAATGTCTTCCCTGACAGAAGAGACGAGGTCATCTATCTTATGAGAGTAGAGTTCGGGGCTTAGGGTCCAACGAATTTTCCATTTCTCTTCTGAAGTTTCAATTTTGAGTAGGCTTCATAAGTATCCCATTTGGACAAAGGAGAATGGCCTAGATGGCCTCTGAATGTTCCTCTCAGCCCTATGGGCCTATGAATTTAAAACTCTAACTGAAATGAATTTCCAGGATTCCCAGGAGGAGGTCCAGAAGGGCTGACACTCAGCAGCTTAAACGCAATGTTTTTGTTGGCTTTCCACCCCTCTCAAAGTGCTGCTCATCACAGAATGGCTGAACCCTCAATGGAAAGTGCCACCGGCTGCAGCCCATTGGAGACTGTGGCCATCCAGTTTTCAATTTGGGTCTCTGAGCTAAAGAGCTAAATTGAGAGCATTGATCAGCTCATCAGTTCCCAATTGAACTGTTTTGCTTTGTTTCCCTCCTGAATTTTGGTACAGGACCAGGGGAAAGTGCTGGCTGGATAGGCCTGGATAAATAAGAAGCTTCTGATCCTCCACTTAGCAGAGACTCCTACCAAATACCCCCACTGCTCCCCCTACCCCCACTCAACAAGCTGCCTCCACACTAGCTGGGTGAACCATGATTATATAACTCTAAAAATTAGAAAAGAATTTAGGAAGCATTAATCTGATCCCGTCATTATACAGATGAGGAATCAGACACAGACAGGCCAGGTGAGGTGAGCTGTTCACAGTCCCACCGTCAGTGACAGCTGAGAGTCCTCAGCTCAGTGTTTTTTCCCATTACATCAAGTCTGCTATTGCCTCTTTCAGCCTCTCCACTGCCCTAGATTTCTAAACCACATCTTTACAGCAATTCTGTTCTAAACAGACACAGACTTGCCACAAACAGATCTGCAACCACCTAAAGAACTGAACTTCTATGTGCCAGGAGTATTTAGTTTCTATCACCTTGGGTTTGACCTCAACTGGATTGATATTTTACCCCCCATAAACGTATAAATATATAGCCTCATCTGAACTCAAACAATCCTTGCCCATATTTAACAACTTCTTCTTCTCCACAGTGTCTATTCCAAACCCTTTCTTCCCCTATTCCTCCCCTCCTCAACCAATTAATAGGTCACCTGCCCTGTTCTTGGCAATATTGAGGCCATCCAACATGATCTTCCTTCCAAACCTTTCCTTTGGACTTTCTATTGCCACTCGTTCATTAGTCAAATTTTCTAAGAATCATCAATCATCTATTTTCCCTCCTTTCTGCTGATAGTAGAAGTGGTTAATGTTTCCACCTGTCCTCTTGACCCCATTTCCTCTCAACACCTTTATAGCCTGTCCTCAGTGCTCATTCCCTCTCTTCATTCATTTTCTGTCTCTCCCTTTGCACTGATCCCTACCATCTTTTTGCAGATCACTCCCAAATCTATATCTCTAGTCATGGCCTCTCTTCTGTGTTATAGACCTTCTTCTGAAAAAGACAAAATTCCTTTGTCTTTCTAACTTAGGTATACTAGGGAATGGACTAATTAGAAAAACTGCTTGCCTTTTAAAAATATGTCACTATACATTATCAACCTCAAGATATGCTTCCTCTTTTTCTTTTTCTTTTTTTCCTTTTTTGGAGGGGGAAAGGAAGGGCAGTTGAGATTAAGTGACTCACCCAAGGTCACACAGCTAGTTTTCTGTTAAGTATCTGAGGCTGGATTTGAACTCAGGTCCTCCTGACTCCAGGGCCTGTGCTCTATTCACTGCATCACCTAGCCTCCCCACTTCCTCTTTTTCTGTTGAAAATATTGCATTCTAGTTTTATTGAAATATGTGACCCAAAATGATAAGAAATCAATTACTCTGTTGAGGTCTTACCTTGAATGGAAAATTAATGCTACTACACTTCCGATGGATTATTTTTGTCTATTATTCCTATTGATAAATCAATCAAACGACAAATGCTGTGGAATACAAACACAAGCATGATGCAGTCCTTGCCCTCAAGGAGCTTGCATTCTATTCATGGGAGAAGGAAGAAGGAAGATAACATGGCCAGATTTAAGAATATGCAAAATATATACAACAGAAATATGTTGATTTTGAGGAATGCACACTAGTACTATGGGAAATCAGGAGAGGTTTCAAGTAGAAGGTGGTGTTAGAACTGAGTTTTGAAGGAAACAAGGAATTCCAAGAGGTGGAAGGGAAGAGAGTGCATTCTAGGTATAAGGAGTAGCCAGTTAGGGAGAGAGAGAGCAAGAGAGACAGAGAGAAACAGAGAGAGACAGAAAGAGAGAAACAGAGAGAGACAGGGACAGAGAGACAGAGACAGAAAGACAGAAAGACAGAGACAGAGAGACAGAGACAGAGACAGACAGGCAGAGAGAGAGAGAAAGAGAGAGAAAGAGAGAGAGAGAGAGAAAGAGAGAGAGAGAGAGAGAGAGAGAGAGAGAGAGAGAGAGAGATCTAGATGGTCATTAAGCTCTGGTCTTATTCAACATAATGCATTTCCCCCCAGTCTTAGCTTGCTTAGCTTTTAAATGAGGAAGTTAGACTAGATGACCTAGAAGACATCTTCCAGTTTTGAGACTCTGTGGTTCTATAATGTTGTTTTTCCCTACTCTTGTCTCTAGAACCTGGGACCATTCCAAGCTTGTGAGCTGTTCCTGGGTGAGTAGTTAGGTGTTTGTTTTTCTCACACTGCAGTACCACCTACTGGATTTCTTTCCATTTGGGCATCTTGTGGAGAGTCATCCCATATAAAAAATAATATTTTTAAAGACAAAAAAAAGAAAAATCAGCACAAGCAATCAAAACATTTTAAAAGCACCCAAACATGTAAAAAGCAACACCTGTGGAGATCTCTCCTCCACAAATGTATGGGTTGTAGGTGTCCCTTCACCTCTCTTTACTTAAGCCCTGCTTGAGCTTTGTAATTTTGCCACAATCCCTCTGTATATGTTTTCTTTCCGTGTACATCATTGTAGTTATTGCGCATGTTGTTTCCTTGGCTCTGTGTACTTTGCATCAGGTCATGTGGATCTTCACATGCTTCTCTATATTTATCACACATCCTTTTTTTATAGCATAATACTATTCCTTTGCATTCATGTACCACAATTTGTTTAGCCATTCCCCAGTTGATAGCCATGTACTCTGGGTACAATTCTTTGTAATCAAAGAAAGTGCTATAACCATTTCGGTATATATAGGGCAACTAGGTGACACAGTGGGTAGAGCTCTGGGCCTGGAGTCAGCAAGACTCATCTTCCTGAGTTCAAATGTGGCCTCAGACACTTCCTAGATGTGTGTAAGTCACTTAACCCTGTTGGCCTCAGTTTCCTCATCTGTAAAATGAGCTGGAGAAGGAAATGATGACCACTCCAGTATCTTTCCCAAAAAAATACTACAAATGGGGTCAGGAAGAGTTGGACATGATTGAACCAATTGAACAACAAAATATGGGTACTTTCTTCTTTTCAATGGCTTCCTTGGGATATAAGCCCAGGAATAGAGTCTCTGGGTCAAATGATATGGACATTTTAGTCATTTTATTTGCAGAATTCCAAATAACTTTCTAGATACTGTACCAATCTAGAATTGTACCAATTCACAGCTCTACCAACAGTGTATTGGTGTGCCTACCATCCCATGATACCTCCAACATTAAGTACTACTGTTTTTTTTCTTTTTCTTTTCTTTTTTGCATTTTGGATGGGGAGAAGGCAAGGCAATTGGGGTTAAATTATTTGCCCAAGGTCACACAGCTAGTAAGTATTAAGTGTCTGAGGCCAGATTTGAATTCTGGTCCTCTTGACTCCAGGGCTGGTGCTCTATTCACTGTACCACCTAGCTGCCCCAGTAGTGCTATTTTTCTTTTGGTCATCTTTGCTGATTTGCAGGGTTTAAGGTGAAACCTCAGAGCTGTTTGAGTTCACATTTCTCTTATTAGTGATTTGGAGGATTCTTCTGGCTGTAAATACTTTTCAATCCTTCTTTTTAGAACTTTTGGGTTCTATTCTTTAACTACTTATCTAATGCAGAATGACTATGACTCATATATAAATATATATATTTGTTAATTTTTATGTATATTGGATATTAAGCCCTTATTTGAGAAATTTATACAAATATTTTTCTGCATTTGACTATTTCCCTTCTAAGTGCATTAATTTTTGTCTGTGCAGAAGATTTTGTTTTGTGTAATAAAAGTTATCTATTTTATCATCTATAATTACTCTATCCCTTGTTTGTCTAAGAGTACATCTCCTACCCATAGCTGTATGATGTATATCATCTGATTCTCTTCTAATTTTTTTATCATATGATCTTTAATATTAAGATCATGTATCCATTTAGAATATGTTGTGCTACATGGTATATGTGTTGGTCTAAGCTAAATTTCTGCCAGACTTCTTTCAAGTTTCCCCCAAATAATTAACAAATAAGGAATGTGCTTCAGTATTTTAAAGGACTTTACATATAGTATCTCCTTTGATTCTCACAATGAGCCTGTGATAATTTAGACAAATGAAAATCCTATTTTAAAGACAAGAAAATGGCTTGAATGAGGTGAAGTGACTTGCTTATGATTGCACATAGTAAGGATTTGAGGCAGGATTTGACCCTAGCTCTTCTTGACTCCAAACCTAATGCTCTTTCCATTCTACCACACTCCCTCCTTTTTAAAAGCTCTTAGTTTACGATTTTAGGATTGCTTCCAACTTGCTGTTCCCTGAACTTGTCCCTTTATTGCTTCCCCATTTCTACTCTATAGAGTAGAAATTTTACCCCTCCTTCACACCTTCATCTAACCAGATCCTTTAAGGCCTAACTTAAATGCTCACCTCCATGAAATCTGCACTAATGTCTGCCTCGAATAAAGAAATAATAATTAGCCACTTACTCTATGCAGAATACTTTGTGCTCTTTGCAATGTTCAAATATTGCAGTTCCTAAATTCAGTGAACTGAGTTTGATAGTACTCTGTTTATATGCCATGTATCCTACAAATCCTTGCATTGATATTATTGTGTATATGTCTCAACTTAGTTATTAGAACGTATGCTCCTAGAGGCCAGACAGCATTTCTTCACATATTTTTTCTATGCCATTGTGTGCTAACCACAGCAATTCTCACATAGAATATATGAATAATTTTCCATTTCATTTATACAATTATGTAATCTGTTCTCAAGTACTTTTAAAAATTTTTATTGCTATCCCTTGTTTTTGTATCTCCCTCATTTTCATATGTCTTTCCCCCTCCCTCATCCAGAGAGAGCCTTCCTCTTTAACAAAGAATAAAAAAGAGTGGAAAAAGTCATTATAAAAAAAAGTTAACCAACCCGTCAACTGAATCTGACAATATATGCAATATTCTGCACCCATAGTCCCTCATCTCTGCACAGAAGCAAAGTAGTTGCATTCTCTCTTGTTCTAAATTAAGCTTGGCCATTATAATCACCCAGTGTTCAGTTTCTATTGTTGTCGTTTTTTTTTTTTCCATTTGCATTGTTTTGGTTATCATATCAACTGTTTTCCTGGTTCTGCATATTTCACTGTGTATAAGTTCAAACAAGTCATCCCAAGTTTATCTTTATCCTCCATCATCATCATTTCCAACCCTGCTGCAACACTCCTCTGTATTCATATACCACACTATGTGCGGTGGTTCCCCAATCAGAGCTCAAACAATTTCAGATTGTAAGTGTATTATTGTTATCCTAAAGGCTGAAATTATTCCATTTTTCTAGTCTTTTGCATTGTCACTGGCCACATCAGAAGAGCAAGGAGGCATGAGTGTCTGCAGAGCCAGAGATAGTTATCCCCTTTCTTATCTCAGCCATTCTGCAATTTGGAGTGCTGGGCTGATGTTTGAGGAATGAGTAGTTCATTTTAATCTTACACTTTTTATGATAATTATTGGATTGTACATTTCCAACTAAGACCTGAGAAAGTTTAAACCTAGGCACCTAGCCAGTAGACTAGGATTTATCAGCAATTCTCAAAGTTTTATCTAGTGAGGGGAGAAGGCTACCATCATCAGCTCCCACTCCTTCCCTTCTCTGCTATACTCCTAGACTTCAGAATAAAATGAGGGCTCCTGGAAGAGTGATCAGGAGTAAAGAATTAATCAAGTGGGAGGAATTCTAGGCTGTGGCTTTGAAAACCACAGTAGCTCAACAACCTCTATTTCTGAATGAGTTTTCCCCGCTTAATTTCAGGGTTTTGTGTTATCTTTCTGCTTACTCAGTTACACAATTGCATTCATTCCCCTTCCAAAATGGTATAGTACCATTGTATGGTGAATGCAATGCCGTCTATCATCCATGGCAAGTTAATACCAGTTCTCCAAGTTTTTTGCTTGTTTGTTTTACTACCTAAGGTTTTTACTTATTAGAGTTTATCAGTTTGAAATTTTTTTTTCCTTCTCCTCCTTGACCTTCCTTCATATTACAATTTTGTCTTTTTTGGCTCCTAATTTCTACTCTCTTAAAACAATATTCTGGCTTATGGCAAAGTAGTAAAATTTGATATTTCATCAGTCTGAAAATATTGTTATAACAGAAAAAATAGAGAGTATTTTGAGTGAGACTAACCTAAATTTAAATAATGTTTGGGGATTTCATATCACTTTGAATCCACTGCCTATTTTCTTCCATTCTCTTGCCCCAAAGATAAAGCAATGTTACTATCTCTAATTTATAACCAAAGAAACCAAGGCAGAAAGAACTTTTATTTCCTCAAGTCCTTAAGGCAAATAGAAAAACCTAAATTGGAATCCAAGTTCTGTCTATGAAATAGGAAATAAAGTTGACATTTGCAAGTTCCCTGGTGATTTTGATCAATGTAGACAGTTTAGATATCTAATTCAGGCCCAGCAAAAGTATGTTTCCCTTGCTTCTGTTTGGCATTTAAAGTCCTTCATAATCTCACTCCAGGCTGACTTCTTAGGTTTATCTCTCATTACTCCTCCTCCTTTACTTTACATTTCATTCAAAACGGCTTACTTCTTATATCCTGTACACACAACTTTAGATCATCTGTGGCAGGCAGTGCTTTGTGCAGGCTAAAGTCCATGCCTGGAATGCTCTCCCTCACTATCTTCATCTCTTGGAATTCCCAACCCCCTTCAAGCTATTGATGCTCTTCTCAACCTCATCTCTCATTCATTTTGAATTTGTTTTGTATTAATATGGCACTTACGATTTCCGGGCTCACTTTCCCCACATGTGCTATAACTAGATGATCAGATCCCAACAGTAAGACTACTGCTCCCCTCAGAGGTAACCCTGAGGTATTTAGGGTGTCTTCTCTAGTACTATAGCTCACAAATGCCCATGCAGAATATTCTCTTAATATCATCATTAGTTAAAATTTCACCAATGTCAGTCATCAATTCATATCTCCCTATATTAGATAATCCATGGGTATTTCCTCAATATCAATGACCTTTTACAAAGGGATTTTTATTTACTGAGAAGATCCAAAATACAAATATCTCCCTATTAAATTATAAACTTAGGTCTTTCTCCTCCACCATTTAGGTCCCTGGAGAGGGTGGGACTAGATTCTATAAGTAGATCTTAAGTTGATCACTACCAACATTTCCCCTACCAAGTTCATTTCTGAGTGTGGTATAGCTGATGGATGATCAATCCCTCCCTTGCTTGCAAGACTTGGTTCTTGGGCTTATTTACTGATGGCCTGTGTTAAGCAGGTCAGTTCCTCAAGGATGACTCCTCACTTAGCTCAGCTGATGTAGTTACTGGCAGACTCTGCCATAGACTCGAGTTATTGAAGCTCTGATAGTTCTTGACTTTTTGAAGCTCACCAGACTGTATTGTGACAAGAGTATGTCTGAGTCAGGCCTCTTGCTGCCCCTGTGCTAAGAAAAACTCTGCCCCAGACTCTGCCTTGAACTTTTTGACGTTGAAGCAAGCAGGTCGTGTCTCCTGTTGAAGTCTGCAAAAATCAAGCATTAGCGCCCAAACTTCAGTTCCAGCTTGGACCAGTTAGTTCCCTGACCTTTCTGATGTAGACGTCCTTATCTTTCCCCTTTTGTTGTTTGGTTCCTGGTGGATAAACTCTTGTCTTCCCCTTTTGCTTTCTATAAAATCCATTGTACCCATTCTGCTTATGTGTTCATATCCTGTATAAGTTTGCTGAAAGTGAAGCTCTGGGCTCACTGACCCTTTTGTACGTGATCAGTGTAGCCCATGTTCTGAACATAAGAAACTGCAGACCTTATCTCTATTGATTGTATTTTTGCTTGTTTGTTTTACTACCTAAGGTTTTTACTTATTAGAGTTTATCAGTTTGAAATTTTTTTTTCCTTCTCCTCCTTGACCTTCCTTCATATTACAATTTTGTCTTTTTTGGCTCCTAATTTCTACTCTCTTAAAAACAATATTCTGGCTTATGGCAAAGTAGTAAAATTTGATATTTCATCAGTCTGAAAATATTGTTATAACAGAAAAAATAGAGAGTATTTTGAGTGAGACTAACCTAAATTTAAATAATGTTTGGGGATTTCATATCACTTTAAATCCACTGCAGTACCTAATCAATGGATCCTAGGATAATTTTGATCATACTATCCTGATTCATTCTGTTTCTGATAACCATTCACCTAAGATCAGGAAGGAACAAGCACAGATCAGGAGAAACAGGGGACATGTTTTCAGTCACACGGCTATTGGGTGAGTCAGGGGTCCCCCAACCTAAAGGCTTCCAGCATTTCTTCTTCTTCACTCAAAGGTTACCAGACAAAGAGATTTCTTCCGTACATGACTTTTGTAGGCACCCTCAGTTCCAGCTCAGCAGCCAATTAAAACATTTTCCAGCACTGCACAGTAAACAAACAAGAAGTAGCCAGAGAAGGGCAGCTAGATTGCCCAGCAGATAGAATGAGGGTCTTGAAGTCAGGAGCACCTGAACTCGAATCCAGCCTCAGATACTTACTAGCTGTGTGACTCTGGGTGAGTGAATTCACTTAATCTCAATTGCCTCAAGCAGGTTCAGTGAACCTCGACCTAGGGTGATACCAGGCAGAGTACATTGAGCATAATTTGCAGACAATGCCCTCATTAGCCAGTCCTTCACCTTACACTTACTGATTTGGGTAAATCTTGTTTATCCCCAGTACAGTGTAAATTCCTTGGGGGTAAGGTGGTGGCAGTGGTGGTAGGGTTTATATGCCCAGCGTCTAGCATAGTGTTTGGCAATAGTAGGTATTTAATAAATGCTATAAAATCAATCAAGTTAAGATGTTAGTGCTCCCCTACCTCCTAAGGTTACATCAAATTTACTTTCCATATATTTTGTTTCTTTATCCATGCACATATTGTTTTCTCTCAGCAGAATGTAAGCTTTTTGAGGACAAGGACTTTCTCATTTTCATGTTTGTGTCCCTAGTACCTTCTATAATGCCTAGCACCCACCTGGTGAGGATTTAATAGATCCATGTTGAATGAATGAATGGTCAAAGAGGAGAAGGAAAAAAAATTTAATTCATGAGCTCTAATAAGTAAAGACCTCTGGTAGAAAAGAAGAAGAAGAAGAAGAAGAAGAAGAAGAAGAAGAAGAAGAAGAAGAAGAAGAAGAAGAAGAAGAAGAAGAAGAAGAAGAAGAAGGAGAAGAAGAAGAAGAAAACAGAGAAGACAAAAGGAGAAATTAAGCCCAATGACCTAGCATTCTTTAACTATGGAAAGTGACTGCCACAATAATGTATTAATAATATGTTGACTTCTGAGAATAAAAGTATTTTGAGGGAGGAAGTGCATTTCTTACATGTTTCAGGGAGCAGCTAGCATTCTGCAGGCTCTTAATACATTAAACATACTCTAATGGCAATAGACCATACAACTTCTAAGCAGAAAGATTAAGACTATTCTTCCATTTATACTTGGATAATTGATAAAAAAAAAAAATAATTGCAAAGCTTTAAATGTTTTGCAGAGAGTAGCCAAAATCATCACCTCCAGTCCTTTCCCACTTTGATAAACTTATTCCCATGGAAATACAGAGAGCCTGAGGAACAGCAGGGAAAGGTGCCAATAAAAGCAGCCAGGAGATTTTTACATCATCTTCATAAGCCATCTCATCTAGCCATTTTGAATGATCTATGTAAATTAATTACTCTTTTTAATTATGTGGTCTTTTGGATTGCATATTGAAGTTTACCACTAATTATGACAAGGCAGGAGGTCAGTTGATTGGTATGGGAAATGAGAGGTCTTTATTTCATTGAACTGAAACAGTGAACAGATAAGGGAAGGGGCAAAGCTGTGAAATTGATGCCTGGTTCTCAAAATTCAAACTGGGCTTTTCTTGTTCATTTTCTGACTCAAATTCCCTTCTATGACTCACTGGTGGCTTTTCTTTAGAAATATCAGACTAACTTCAAGACACCCATTGATTCAAAAACCATTGTAACAGAACAGCTTAGATGCCTGAATTTTGCTTTCCAAATGCTAGGCAGAAGAAAAAAATCCACCCTTTTAATATTAGTCACGTTAACCACCATTTAATTGCTTCGGCAGCTGTTTCCAGATGTGGCTTTATTTTGTTTCCACCAGCCAACCTCTCTCTGATTTTCATTTATTTCCTCATTTAAAAAAACACATTCACTCCACATTTTATGCTCAGTAGAAGAAATTATTTTTAAGATTTAGTGATCATTTCTAGTCAGCATAGATTGTTCTATACATCTTTAGAACAGGGCGTATGGCAATTTATGCATCTTTTCCCACATCTATTGTTGTCATACACTAAGATCCTGTACTTCTATTCTTACCCACATATTAAGGACTTACATTGCTTTTTAATGTATTAGTAAGTAGATATGGGGGGGATGTGAAAAAGCATTTGCCTGTTTTAAAGTAATGTTTAGAAAATTTCTACTTCTTAATTTAAAATTATAAATTTGATAGAAGTTCCAAGCCAAAGGAATTGCTCTATCTGTAGATCAGAGGTGCATTTATTTTCTCTCCTCTCCTCTTCTTTGTAACACTGGATCTTCCTATCTTGTCCACACTGGAAGTACAATTGCCCCTTGGGTCCTCTTCATTTCCAAACTAAGCTAGTTTGTACCTTCTTGGGGAGCCTGATGGCCCCTGGCTCTCGGGGACTCACCATTTTGTTTCTGGTCCTAGTAAGCACACCCAATTGACTTTAGGCCACTGTAATTCAAAATTTAAGACTCAAGTGATCCATCAGCCCAGCAGGTACATTCATTTTCAAACAAATTCACTCACCATGACCCTGGGAGTGAAGTAAATGCAGTGTGGTTTGTATGTTCTTGAGCAGTGGTTCTCAACCTTCCTAATGCTGCAACCCTTTAATACTTGTATGTGAGTGTATCTACATGTGGGTGGACTCACCTGGAGATGGATAGAGGAGGGGCATCTAGGTTCTTAAGACCATTGGAAATATGTGTTTTCCAATGGTCTTAGGCGACCCCTGTGAAAGGGTCATTTGACCCCCAAAGGGGTCGCGACCCACAGGTTGAGAACCACTGTTCTAGAGGGTACTTCCAGTGCCCCCATTCTCTGCCTTTGGCTTACTAATAACCCAGCCACTTTTGTTAGGATCAAGGATCCTGAGAGTACTTGTTGATGGTGCCTTCCTCACAACCCTTTCAGATAGGCAATGGGAGGATTAATCTTGTTTACAGATGAAGAACCTGAAATTCACAGAGGTTGAATGACTTGGCAGTTGTTTGAGTCTGACGTGAATGGAACACTGCTGATGCGTAGCTTCCTTTGGGTGCACTGCTTTCCGCTTTCTCTTTTCCATTCTTCGTTCTAAAGGATGGCTTTCTGGGAATAGGATATACTGAGGAGTGTAGGGGAAGTTGAAACAAAAGATATTAACACAATTAAGAAAACCACAAATGTTCATTGCTCTCTGTCATATCAAAGCTATAAAGTCAAAATTTGGGAGGAAAGAAGGACACGGGCATTAAGTACCTACTATGTGCTGGGCACTATGCTAAGCTCTTTACAAATATCTCATTTGATCCTCACAACCAACCTGGAAGATTATTAGCCCCATTTTATGGCTGAGGAAGCTGAGCCAGACAGTAGTTTAGTGACTTTCCCAGGGTCATGCAGCTAATAAGTATCTGAGGCTGGATGTGAACTTGGCTCCTTTACTCCAGGTCCAGCACTCTGCCACCTAGTTGGCTCTAGGGAGAAGAAAGCCAGAAAACATTTTTCATGCCGTTTCACTGTTGTCACTACTATAACTATCAATGTGACTAAAGCTGGTGTTTCTGACCTTAAAAGGAACTTATAGATTTAGAACAAGAAGGGATATTAGAGACCATGGGCCAATCCCCTCATTTTGCAGAGAAGGAAACTTATGGAGAAGAAGTGATTGTTCAAGGTCACAGATGGCAGTTCTCTAGAACCCAAGTTGCTTTACTCTCAGTACAGTATTTGTGTCATTCCATCATGTTACTTCTCTTGTGTCCATGACTGCTGCATATGTGTATAGGGGAAAATCCTCAAGTTCATCTGGTCAACTTCTGACATCCCAGGTGGTCCAAGTAAGTTCCAAGGTTTGGAGGAAAACTAGGTTGGTCCAATAAATGAATCTGGGCTATAGGATATCTTAGTTTTCACTAGGGCCCTCAGGAATCTGCTGATACTCTTGCTTGAGATGCCGTGGAACAATAAACCCTGGTGTTTACTTGGAACATAAACCCCCTAAAAAATTTCTGACCTGAAAGTTTCCAAAAATCTGTCTCCATTACAAATTAATGCATCATTGTCTTGTCTGTTTTATGGACAGACATCAAACCAATAGCCTCAAACTATATCTTTATATATCTATATCTATATGCATGTATGAAATCTGATCCCTTTAAAGCCAACTCCCAACTATTTTGATAACTTTTTTCTGACTAATTTTTCCCCAAATAGAAACATACATGTTTTGTTCAGAATCATAATTTCTAAACTACCTCAGGGATGTCCATATCGCTGTCTGGAAAGGAAGTGGATGTGATGGGTGGTTAGTGAAAAGAGAACAGCCTCTAACTGAATTTAACATGTAAGCTAAACTTTGTTCATCTAACAGTCTTGGGGGAACCTAGAATTGTTCCAATGGCATTTATGAAGAAATAAGAAGAGTGGTTGAATGAGGGTAGCCAGTTTTTGCTCCATGGGGCAGGGAAGAATGCCCCAGACCATTGAAGCACCAGCCAGCATCTTGTACTATGATCAAATGATCAGAATGGTACACTACAGAGTGCCAGCTCTGCAGTGAGAAGATCTGAGTTCAAGCCCCACCTGTGACAGACTTTGGGTAAATCACATCACCTTTCTGAGCTTCAGTTCACTCATTTGTAAAAGGAGGGTGTAGACTAGATGACCTCTGAGGTGCCTTCTGGTCCTAAATCTATGATCTTTAAATGCCCTATAGTTGCTCAAGGGTAGGCTAAGCTAATGTAATAAAAATGAAAATTCTACCTAAATTAATTTACTTATTCAGTGCCATACCGATTGAACTACCAAAAAATTATTTTATAGAGCTAGAAAAACATTAATAAAACTCTTCTGGAAAAACAAAAGTTTCAAGATATCAAGGGAATTAATGAAAAGAAATGCTAGGGAAGGTAGCCCATTCATACCAGATCTTACACTGTATTATAAAAGAGCAATCATCAAAACTACTTGGTACTGACTAAGAAAAAGAGTGGTAGATCAGTGGAATAGGTTAGGTACACAAGCAAGACATAGTAGTCAATGATTATAATAATCTACTATTTGATAAACCCAAAGACTAAGCTTCTGGGATAAGAATTCATTATTTGATAATAAAAAAAACTGCTGGGAAAATAGTGTGGCAGAAACTGGGCATAGACCAACATTTTACAAGTATACCAAGATAAGGTTAAAGTGAGTGCAGAATTTAGACATAAAGAGTAATACCACAATCAAATTAGGAGAGGAAAGAATAGTTTACCTGTCAGATCTAGGGAGAAAGGAAGAATTTATAACCAAAGAAGAGATAGAGAAGATTACGAAATGCAAAATGTATAATTTTGATTACATTAAATTGAAAAAGTTTTGCACAAACAAAACCAATGCAATGAAGATTAGAAAGGAAACAGAAAACTGGAAAACAATTTTTATAGCCAATTGTAATGGTAATTAATTTAGCAGGTGCTTGGTCCTTAGTAACTAAGGGCTAAGTACTTCTGTGAAAGAGGCAGAGAGTATGAATTCTGTCTCCTGTGTGAAAGAAACAGAAGGTATGAACTCTGTCTCCTGTGTGAAAGAGACAGAGGGTGTGAACTCTGTCTCCTGTTGCTGATATAAGACGAGTTCCAGGGACAGAGAATCAGAATCAAGAATTTTCCTCCTGGTGGAGGAAGAATCATGGAGACTGAAGCCAGCTGAAAAAGAGAAAGAGAGAGAGAGAGAGAGAGAGAGAGAGAGAGAGAGAGAAAGTGAGTGTTTCTCTCCCAGCATTTGGAAGCTAAGAACTGAGTTGGAGTTTTTCTTGAAACCAGAATCTGGTGAAGACTGAAGTTGCTGCCTCCTGGAAGGCTGAGATTCCTTCTGGGTCCTAGGGCCAGTTGAACTGCTGGAGGACTGAAGAAGCATGACCAGCATAAGCCTTTGTTTGTTTGTGGCTTGGTTGATCCTTGAGTTCCTGGCAACAGAAGTGAAGATTTTGAGATGTACTGGACCCTGTGAACTTCAGTGTGTACCAAGAACTGCTGGAAGGACTGGATGCAAACCTGAGAGCTGTCTGCCTCTGAATCCAGGTGACTGTTTGGTGGATTCAGGTAGGAGTGGGGACCATGGAAGGGGATCCAGGGAATCTGAGAGACCACCTCAAGTCAAGATGAAGAAAAGGCCTCTCCTTGGATACGTGATGAAATTGAAGTTTGCTAGACACCAAGGGGTGGAGGGTTTGTGTAATTTTCTAATGATTGTATTTAGTGATTAATGATACTTAGAGATTGATTGCTAGATAAGTGACTGATTAAGCTAATCTATGATTGCCCCATGAGATTGATTATTGTATTGTGAAATGACTGAATGATTAAGTAAGGACGGTTCCCCCCCAGGGAAACCAGATGATTATTCTTTTGTTCTTTGTTCTAAATATTGTGGCCACTGTAGTGAAAACTATGTGGCTATTCTAATGTTAAGTTGTTGTGAACATTATATTGAAATTTTCTGTGATAAGATGTAATGTTGTGAATATTATACTGTACCTTGATTAGTTGTGAATGTTTGCCTTGATTTGTAATGGAATAAAAGGAGTGTTCACTATGCTGTGTAATCAGAACCTTAAAAGCTGTTCACAGTAGCATTCTTTCAGGAAGCTGCTTGTGCGTGGCATTACACCAGTATCTCTGATGCCTAATTTCTAAAATACATAGAGAACTGAGTCAAATTTATAAGAATACAAGTCATTCCCAATTGATAAATGGTCGAAGGATATGAACAGGCAGTTTTCAGAGGAAGAAATTAAATCCATCTATAGTCATATGGAAAAAGCTCTAAGTCACCATTGATTAGAGAAATGTACATTAAAACAACTCTGAGGTATCACATCACTCCCGTGAGAATGGCTAATATGACAAAACAGGAAAATGATAAATGTTGGACAAGATATAGGAAAATTGGAGCAGTAAGGCACTCTTGGTGGAGTTGTGAACTGATTCAAGCATTCTGGAGAGCAATTTGGCACTATGCCCAAAGGGCTATAAAACTGCATACCCTTTGATCCAATGATAGCACTGCCATTCTATAGCACAGCTATCCTAAAGATATCATAAAAAGGGAGAAAGGATCCACATGTACAAAAATATTTGTACTAACTTTTTTTGTGGTGGCAAAGAATTGAAAATTGAGGGGGATGTCCATCAATTGGGGGATGGTTGAACAAGTTATGGTATATGAATGCAATGGAATACTATTGTTCTGTAAGAAAGGATGAGCAGACAGATTTTTTTAAAAGCCTGGAAAAACTTACATGAACTGATGTTGAGTGAAGTGAGCAGAACCAGAAGAACATTGTACACAGTTAACAACAACATTGTGCGAGGACAAACTTTGAAAGACTTAACTCTTCTCAGCAATACAGTGATCTAAGACAATTCCGAAAGACTCATGATGGAAAATACTATCCACATACAGAGAAAGAACTGATGGAGTCTGAATTCAGATCAAAGCATAATATTCTCTCTCTCTCTCTCTCTCTCTCTCTCTCTCTCTCTCTCTCTCTTTCGGTTGTTCCCTTTTGTTCTGATTCTTCTTTCGCAACATAACTAATGTGGAAATATATTTAATATCACTGTACATGTATAGCCTATATCAGATTGTGTGCTGTCTTGGGGAGGGGGACTGAAGAGAGGGGGGAAATTTTGAAACTCAAAATCTTATAAAAGTGAATGTTGGAAACTAAAAATAAATTTTAAAAAAGAAAAAGGAGAGTACTTAGTTCTTACTGCTTTGAGTGTTTGCATTTTCCCATCAAGCTAAGAAGCGTACAGTCCTGGGGACCTAAGTTGGAGCTTCTTTGTCTCAATGTAGGCTCCATTCTCTGAGGGGGAAAATGATAAGGAAATGAGGGAGATCAGTGTTGAGGCAAGGGAATGATGCCACGAAGATTTACATCTGTCTCCAGTATGTTGCAGAAAGACCCTCCTGTAGTCCTTTAGGGACTACTAATATGGGTCTTGAATTTAGAAATCACTGCTCTATGACAAAATGCTCCTTATACCTTCCTCTTGTCCTTCTCCCATTCCTCCTCCCCAACACTCCTGGAAAGTTGAAAAATGTATCTGTCTTCTAAGATTCCACATTGGCACCTTGATTTAGAATAAACTTCTGCAATGTAAACTTCTGGAGCTTTTTTGTGGACACAAGATTCCCCATCAGGTTTGTTTTTATTTTTTCATTTCCCCTCAAACTTAAGAATAATATCTGGAAGCTCAAGAGAGGGGAGGAATACAGGAAGGCACTGAAAGCAGACATAACTGATGTGGGGGCAAATGATGTTGAGCCAACATCCTCCCTCAAGCAGAACTTGAGTCCATCGTCCCCATGCCTCCATTGCTCCCACCCAGTGTAGTACCCCAAGGATAACACTCCTCTCAGTTCTCATCATGATCTCTGGGTTTTCTTCTCTCCTCCACTTCCTCCTGGGACTTTCCTAGTGTCATTATATTCTTCCTCCACCTTCCAACACCTAAGTGAGTTTGATCCCTTCCTAGAATTCTGAGTTATGACTCTGACTGAAAATAAAATCTTTGAAGTATTGGAGTGGAGAGTGGAAATAGAATGCACCATAGAGCTGGCTGCACTCCCTACTCTGATGGGAAGCCCAACACATTGAGAAGATAGTAGAGAGGAGTCTGCTGATGGTAACAATTAGCTTGGAAAGCATCAGGAATTAGTAGGCAGGTAGAAGAAATCTCAGTCTCACTTTTTGGAGGACCTTTGCTCCAGAAAGGGAAAAATACTCCAAAATTCTTCTCTGATGTAGAAAAATGTGCTTAATAACATTCAGGATCAGTCAAGGTCAGCAAAATGTATAGAAATAAAAACCTAGGTTTTATTATGTTTAAGCTTTATTGTTTTTATTATGTTCAGGGGTAGAAAAGATAACCCTGGAGTTTCTGACAAAGCCTTTATGGAGAAAGTTACCTCAGGGTAACAGAGAAATTTTTTTTTAAACATATAACCATCTCTATGGCCTCTTAGGCCTCAAAAGTCACACAGCCTAGTCAAACAGATTCATTATCTCATGCTTCCTTCAACTAAAATTGAACAAATTAAGTTAGAACTAATTAGTAAGCAAACTAAGTTATAGATTTAAACACTGACTTTGCAAAATCCTCCACTTACAAAACTACAAGGCTACATTTTAAAGACATCACAATGAGCTAATTGAGTGGAAGGGACTTACATGTCATAAAGATAACAAAAAGTTTAATGTCTGGGAAATTCTTATGCTATATTCCCTTCTTCTTATTTTTTGGCTTTTTATCGCAGGAATTCAGAAGTCTTCCCTTTATACTATCATTCCATGAGTCAGGTTTTAGCCAGGTGAGATTAATAATAAAAGGAAACAGGTTTCAGTTAGCCAGATGTTTTAGGAGGAATGGCATAATAAAATTGAACAGAAGGAAAACGAAAAATTATCATCACAAGACAGATGACATGAAGTTCAGAGGCATACTTATCATGATGGATGGCATGGACAGAATTAAAAAATATCTTGACAGCCTAGAGCAGGGGTTTTTAACATTTTTGTGTTGTGGAATCCTTTAGTAGTCTGGTGAAGCCAAGGGACCTTTTCTCAGAATCACATTTTTAAATGAAAAAAAATAAATTCAGGGAATTGCAAAGGAAGTCAAAGGTTGGCGAAAGTCAAAGTACAATTTTTTTCTCATCCAAATTCACAAACTCTCTCAAATATATCCGTGGACATCATGTTAAGAATCCTTGGCTGAAAGCATCAAATTTAGTAAGTTGAAATTCAATAGGACTAAATGTAAAGTCCTACACTTGGGGTTTAAAAGATCAATTTCACAATAATAAGAGGGATTTGTCTTAAAAATATCTGTGGATTGTAATACAGGCACAAATACAATGGATTTTAAGCTCATTATAAGTCAAGAGTGTGATAGGCAGTCAGAAAAATTCATGTGATCTCAGGCTTCACTAAGAGGCATAGCGTCCAGGACTAGAAAGTTGATAATCCCACAGTATTCTGTCAAGTCCAACCAGTGTCTATTTCCATTTCTGGCTGACATCTTTTAGGAAGGACTCTGAGAAGCAGGAAAGAATCTTCTGGGGGGACAACAAGGGTAAGGAAGGGCATTAAAGTCATGCCTTGTGTAGATGGATTGAAGAAACTGAGAACATTCAACTTGGATAAGAGAAGACTTTAAGTTGACAGTATCATGCTCATCAAGTAATTAAAAGACTATTGTGTGGAGGAGGAAGATTAAATTTGTTCTGCTTGGCTTTGGAGGTCAAAGAACTAGGAATGATAGATGAAAGTTGTAATGAAGCTAATTTAGGCTTGCTGAAGGGTAAATTTCCCAACCTATCCATCCTAAAGTGGAATCCACTATCTCAGAAGGCAGTGCCTCCTTTGGAGGTCTTCAAGCAAATTGTGAAAGACCAAATGACAGTCACTTTACAAAGAAATTCTTTGGTTGAACTAGAATGTCTTTGAGTGCTCTTCTAATCCCGTTTATATGATTCTGCCCTCTCAATTTTTGCTCCCCCGACTTAATTGTGAAGTTACATTCTTCTTCTAGTCATGCCTAGTTGTTTACCACCCAATACGAGATCAATTTTGATGGAATTTTTCCTTAGCCAGAGAAACTATAAATTTAAATTTGCACTCTGCCACAATTTTTCTAGAATCCTGAGTTATCTTTTATTCTTTCCAAGTTTTGTCTTTTTGCTTTTAAAATTAGAAGGTAAAGTGGAAAGAATGCTAGGTTCAAATCCTGGCTCTGTCACATTACACGTGACTATGAGCAAAGTTACTTAACTTCCTAGACTTCAGTTTCTTGAACTGTCAAATTAAGAGGTTGGAATAAATATTTTTTACATGATTTTGAAAATAATTTAATATATTAATATCAACATACAGATCCCACAACCTCTGGCCATTGATTTAAATTTAAAGAAACTGATGAACACAATCCCCACGAGACTGAAAACCAACCCACAGGCTAGAAGGATTCTTTACAGCTCCACCACCCTGGTGTTTTGACAAGTAGTGAGGAAGCAGGCATGAAAGTGAAAGCTACAGCTTGCAAGAGATCACACTTTCCACTGGGGAAAGCAAATTGAACCTAACCTATATTAATTCCTTTTGAACCAATTAGCAACATCATGACAAATCAGTCTACACTGTCTACTGAATAAGGCTCCTTTTTCTTGACGATCAGTGGTCTCATGTTGTGCTTTGGGTGAGCCTAGTTAGGAGAATAGGGAAATTTTGAGTCTTCATCAGTGACTATACACAGCTTTCTCTCCCCAAGTCTTCCATGTCAAATGCATGAACAATCTTGGAGTTATCTTTCTGGATAGTGAGACTGACCATGGACTTGTCATGTTTTTCTTTAATCATAAGCTTTTTTTTAAGCTAGGATCCCAACCACAAGGTCCCATCAGCCAGTACAATAGCTGTGGTGAGGTCCACTCACACCATGAGGTTGAAATTCAGAGGTATAGCAACACTTGGGCTCCCCTGGGAGGAAATAAAATGGGGTGAGAGGGTACTGTAGTTACTCCAGCTGTAACTTCATGCCATGTCCAGTCCTGCACATCCCTGTGTACACATAGGGACTCCCTTTGCCTACCCTACTTTTGCTGTAACACTTATGAGGTGACTTGAGGGTCAAGAACTCCCAATGGGCCAGAGATAGCGCTAATAGATCACTTTTAGTATCCCTACGCACTCTAAATTTATGGCCTATGGTCTTATTTTTTAAAATGCATTTAAAATTTATTTATTTATTTTTAGTATTTTTTTAAAGAAAAGTTCCAAATTTTCTCCCTCCCTCTAGCTCCCCCTTCACCCAATGAAAAGGCAAGGAATGTGATATGCATCATACATGTGAAATAATGGAAATTTTTCATATTAGCCATTTTTTTAAAAGCAAGAAATACAAAGTAAGAGATTATACCTCAATTTGCATTCAGTTTAGTAGTTTTCTCTTCCTTTCTGGAGGACAGCAATTTTCATAATGAGTCTTTCTGAATTGTCTTGGATTATTGTTTTGATTAGAGTAGCTAAATCTTTCCTAGTCAATCATCATTATAATATGGCTGTAGCTGTGAACAATGATCTCCTGGTTCTGCTCACTTTACTCTGAATCAGTCCATATAAGTCTTCCCACATTTTTCTGAAATCATCCCCTCTCATCATTTCTTATAAATCAATAGTATTCCATCACAATATGTCACAACTTGTTCAGCCACTCCTCAATTGATGGGCATCCCCTCAATTTCTAATTCTTTGCCACCATAAAAACAGTTGCTGTAAGTATTTTTGTACATTTTTGTATTCCTTTTACTTTTTCTTTGATCTTTGAGAGACAGATTAATTGTGGCATTTACTGGGTCAAAGGGTATGCACAGTTTTATAGTCCTTTGAGCATAGTTCCAAATTGCTCTCCTGAATGGTTGGACCAGTTCACAACTCCTCCAACAATTCATTAGCATACCTATTTCCCCACAATCCTTCTAGTATTTGTCATTTCTTACAGGTGTGAGGTGGTACCTCAGAGGTTAATTAGCATTTCTCTAATCAATAATGATTTAGAGCATTTTTTTCATGACTATAGAGAGCTTTGATCTCTTCTTCTGAAAACTGTCCACATCCTTTGACCATTTATAATTGGTGAATGGCTGTTATTTTTGTAAATTTTATTCAGTTCCCTATATATTTGAGAAATTTGTTGTAAAATTTAACATTACTTCATTGTCTACTGTACCTTCTATCAAAATATTATTTCCCTGATTATTTCTTTTAATTAGATCTACTTTTACTTCTGCTTTGTCCAAGATCGTGATTGCTGCCTCTGCCTTTTTTCCACATCTGCTGAAGCACACTAGATCCTGCTCTCTCTCTGTATTTCTGTTTCAAGTGTGTCGCTGTAAAACATGATAGTATTGGCTTCTGGTTTCTAATCCAGTCTGCAATCTGCTTCTGTTTTATGGGCGAACTCATTTCATTTACAGTCATGATTGCCAACTGTGCATTTTCCTCTATCTTATTTTCTTCTGTTTATCTTTCTCTTTTTACCCTGTCCCACCTCAAAAGTCTGTTTTGCTTCTGAACACGGCCTCCCTTAATCTGCCCTCCCTTTTATCACCCGCCCCATCCTTTCCCTTTCCCATTTTCCTGTTGGATAAGATAGATTTCTATAACCAACTCTCTCTCTGTCTCTCTCTGTCTCTGTCTCTCTGTCTGTCTGTCTCTCTCTCTCTGTCTCTCTCTGTCAGTATAGATCTATAGACATATATGTATTCTTCCTTCTTTGAATCAATTCCAACGAAAATGAGGTTCATGAGTTGCCCACCCTCCATCTTCCCTTCCACTGCAAAAACTCTCACACATCCCTTTTTTGTGTGATTATTTCTCTGTTCTTCCTTCCCCTTCCCCCTTCTCCTGGTTATCCCTCTTTCTCACCTTTTCTTTTTTTTAAGGACATCTCAACATAATTAACTCACACTCATGCCCTCTATATAGACTCCTTCTAACTGTCCTAATAATGATAAAGTTCTTAGGATTTATATGTATTATTTTTCCATACAAGGTGTAAACAGTTTAACCTTACTGAGTCCCTTGTGATCTAAATTGTGTTTGAATATGAAATTTTCTATTCATCTCTGGTCTTTTCATCAGAAAGTCCTTGATTTCATTGAATATCCATTTTCCCCCCTGAAGGATTATGCTCAGCCTTGCTGGATAGGTGATTCTTGCTTGTAATCCTAGCTTCTTTGTCCCCTCAGCAACTTTAACATGAAAGATGCTAAATCTTGTGTGAGTCTGACTGTGGCCCCACAATATTTGAATTGTTTCTTTCCTGATGCTTAAAATATTTTCTCCTTCATCTGGGAACTCTGAAATTTGACTATAATATTCCTGGGAGTTTTCATTTTGGGATCTCTTTCAGGAGGTGATTGTAGATTATTTAAATTTCTATTTTGCCCTCTGAACTTAAGGTATTGGGGCAGCTTTTCTTTATAATTTCCTGAAATATGATCTTTAGGCTCTTTTTTAGATTATCTCTCCCTGATCTATTTTCCATGTTGGATATTTTCCTCATGAGATATTTCACATTTTCATCTATTTTTTTCATTCTTCTGATTTTGTTTTATTGGATCTTGATGTCTCATGGAGTCATTAACTTTCCATTTGCCCAGTTCTAATTTTTAAGGAATTATTTTCTTTAGTGAATTTTGGTACTTCCTCTTCTGTTTAGCTCAGTCTGCTTTTTAAGGAATTTTTTCCTTCAGTGAGTTTTTATGCCTCTTTTATCATTAGGCAATAGAATTGCCGGACAGTGCTGGTCCCCAAATCCAGCGTCAGCAGAGGGTCTCCTGTGATCTCTTCCTGACCTGCTTATCATTTCTGGGCTGAGAGCTCCTGAAGCTGCTCACTATTATTGCACCTGCTGGTGCTGCTGTTAAGTGTACCCCAGGCTAGCCCCCACACCAGTAACCTCTCCTACTGACCTCCTAAGTTGTCTTAGGCTGGAAAAATATCTCACCCCAAACTTTTATTGGCTTTGCCTCTCCAGAATTTGATTTAAGGCATTATTTAAAGTTGTTTTGAAGGTAATGTTGGGAGAATTTGGCTAGGCTTTACTCCACCATGACCTGTGATCTTATGAAATGTCCCTTAGATTCATACTCTCTCTCCTTCATTCTGCTTTCTCTCATATTTAAATTTACCATCTTTAACATACATTTCTGTGCCCCCTCCCCACTCTCCTCAATTGAATAACAGAGAAAAAAACCCTAAAATGTGTGCAATAAAAAAACCAAATTCCCAGATTTTCCATGTCCAAATTCAATTTCCATGTCTCATTCTGCATTTTAAATCCAGTATATGTATCTCTGGCAGTGAGTAGAGTGCTTCAAATTTAAGGTTTGTTATTGCATTGAGTAGAGTTCTGCAATCTTTCAAAGCTTTTTTTAAAAAAAATTATTACACCATTTTCATTGTATAAATTATCCTACTTCTGCTCTCTTCACTCTGCATCAATTCGTAGAAGTCTTCTCAGACTTTTCTTTGAAACTGTTCATTTTGTAATGTCTTATGGTGAAATATATTCTATTGCATTTTTTGTGGGGGGGTTATGACCACTCATCTTGACCAATGTTTTTCCACTGGACTCCCATGAATCTGGAGGACAGAGTGAGGCTGGTGACCACACAGCTCTGCCTCAGTTAAATCCAATTCACTTGCAAGTCAGGGTGTCATCCTCTGGATATCATTGTTCCTCTTCCAGATTGCTGGATCAACAACAACAATTACCATAGTTTCAGTACTATAAAGTGTCTGGCCATCGCCCAAGAGATGGACACATCCTTAGTTTCCATTTTCTTTCTACTATGAAAAGAACTGCTATAAATCTTTTTGTATATATACCTCCCTTCCATTCTTACTTTGACTACCTTAAACTAGGTCCTAATCATCTCCAAGATGACTATAACAGCTTTGAACTGGTCTTCCTCTTTCTATTCTCCTCCAATAGCAACCCACTCTGCATGCTGCTGCCAGATTAATCTTCCTGAGCTGTCCCTCTTACTGTGTCATTCCCCTGCTTAATCACCTATAATGACTCCCTCTTGCCTGCAGAGTAAAGTCTAGACTTCTTTGCCTGGATCTCAAGGCTCTCCAAAAATTGGCCCAGGCTAACTTTCCAGATAGACACTTCCGTTCCAGGCAGGTCAGTTTCTTCATTGCTTCTACACAGCATATTCCCCTTCCTTCCTTTGAGCCTGTGTTCAAGCTGGTCCTTTCCTTGGTCCCTGTGAAGTAATTCCTCATTCTTTCTACCTATCTAAGACAATGTCAGCATATAAAATTAGTTAGCAAAGTATCATTTACATCTCAGAGCTTTGGTAGTACTCTTCATTCACATTAGGCTAACACCAATTTATCAGCTTCATGGGGAACCTTTGCAGAATGACAGAATTTGAAGGGGCTTTAGTGACAATTTAGTCCAATCCATACCTGAAAAAGAATTGTCTCTACAACATATCCCAAAGTGATCATCCAGGCTTTGCTTAAAGACCTCCTATGAGGCGGGATCCCCTGTCTTCTGTTTATACTTTGTGGTAGTCCAATTGTTATGAAGTATTTACTGACATCAAGCCTCTTAGCAGCTTCCAGTCATTATTTCTGGAACCAGACAGAACAATGTAGGGGCAGTTAGTTGATGCAGTGAATAGAACACTGGGCCTGGAATCAGGAGGACCTGGGTTCAAATCCAGTCTCAGACACTTACTAGCTGTGTGGCCCTGGGCAAAACACAATTCTGATTATCCCCAACAGAAAGAATAAGGCTATTCTTTTTCCATGTAGTTGAGTCATTTCAGTCATGTTTGATTTTCTGTGACCCCACTGGGGGTTTTCTTGGCAAAGAGACTGGAGATAATTCTCCAGATCATTTTACTGATGAAGAACTGAGGCAAACAGAGTTAGATGACTTGCCCAGGGTGACACAGCTAGTAAGTGTCTGAGATCACATTCGAACTCAACTCTATCTACTGTGCCACCTAAGTGCCCTTTTTTGCATATGAAAGCCAACAAAATTTAAGCATTTAAAACGTTCTTTCAATGTGGTATGACCTGAGGCCTTTGTCATCTTGACTGGCTTCACTAGAAATTCTCCTGCCTGTCTATCACTGCCCCTTCTATGCTATGGTGACTAGAGCTGAATATGATACTCCCCAAGCTCTTCTTGGTCTGAACAAGACCTGCTATGGGAGAACCATTATCTGCCCACTCTTGGAAGCTCTTCCTTTCCAGCAGCTTTTATAAAGATTAGAAAGTAGACAATTATTGAGGTTCATTTACCTTAATACTTATTTGGGGGATTAACATTGTTCATTCTTTTGGTCTCTTCCCATTTGTGAGTCATTTCGTAAAACGGTATCTCAATGCATCATGTAGGCAGCTAGAAGTTTAGGTTTGGAGTCAAGAAGACTTGAGTTCAAATCCACTTTCAGACACTTAAGTAGCTGTGTGACCCTAGGCAAATCACATAACTTCTGTCTCATAGAGATAATAGAGGCACCTATTTCCCAGGGTTGTTGTGAGAATTAAATGAGATACGATTTGTAAAGCACTTAGCACTGGGCCTGGCACACATCAGGCATTTAATAAATGCTTCTTTCAATGCGTTTGAGATTGCATGCAGATTTCATAGGATCATGGAAAGGACCCCTACAGGTTATTCAGTCCAACTAGTTTATTTTATAGACGAGCAACCCGAGGCCCAAAGAAATGAAATGACCTGCCTGTGGTCACACAAGAGGTACACGTGGGAAGCAACATTTGAACTCAGACGTTCTGGAACATGAGCTCTTCTGTACTTGGCTTCAGAGCGAGACTTTCTCAAGAGAACTAAGGTGGCTCCTGGTCCTTGGAGCCTATCAGAGGACCTGGGTCAGTCCTGCCTCTGCCCATTGCCCTTGCACTGGAGCAGTCATCCGGCCGCCGTTGTGATGGGGCTCATATGGAGCGGGGCTTCCCTCCCACAACGCACATCAGACCCGGCTCTCCCGCCTCTCACAGCAGAGATCAGCTTCCCTTTGGCCCTGGGGCCTGGCCCAGCCCCGCTTTCCTTGCCATAGCCTCTTCCCTCCCAACCGTCACACTAGAAGACCCCGGCCCTTCCTCCTTCTCTACAGAGGAGACCAAGCTGTCACCGAGACTGGATCGGCGCAGTTCCCCGGTCACTAAGGCATAAAACGTCCTGGTCCCTCAGACTTGTAGGTGCCTGAGACCCCATCAGTCACCCAACTTTGTTCCTAACATCTGCTGACCAGACATATTTTCACAAAAAGGCAAGGAAGGCCCCATCTACTCAATCTGAAAAAAGTGTGCTGTCTGAGTGTGTCCATGCTGTGTTAGGGCAAAGTAAACCCCACTCTTGCTGCCTGTTACAAGGGCCTCGGTTTTGTCTCCAAACCATACTTGAACGTACAACGTGCTGGTGCTGGGCCTCACAGTAACGCTCCTCCTCTATAAAACGAGAGGGTTAGATCAGATGGCTTCTGAGGTCCCTTCTAGCTGTCGACTTATCACAGCAGACACAGAAGCTCCTTGGGGGTGTTTGGAAAGCATGCAGCTGCAGAGCTTGGAGTCAGGCATGCTGTAATAGTAATCAGTTTAGCAGATACTTAGCACTTAGTACTAAGTGCTCAGTGTGGAAGGTGCAAACTCTGTCCCACTGTTGAGAAGGCATGAAGTCCCCTGTTGATGTGGAAGAAGGGGATTGGCTGAGGTGTGTACATAAGCAAGAATTCCA
>CM053587.1:1433847-1476740 GCA_028646515.1 Pseudochirops corinnae
AATGTTTGTCTTGATTTGTAATGGAATAAACAGAGTGTTCACTATATTTTGTAATCTGAACTCTAAAAGCTGTTCACAGTAGCATTCCTTTGGGAATCTGCTGGTGCATGGCATTACACATGCCCTCCTCAGAGACTACTTTTCTTTTCAGGGGTGGGAGATGTTGTCTGATTTAAATTCTTAATATGTGTCAATCAACTATTGTCACTAGTTTTTGTGGGAGGGCAGTTTAGTCACCTGTTTTGTCATTTGGGGGTATTTTTGGCAAAGATACTGAGTGGTTTGCCATGTCCTACTCCAGTTCATTTTAAAGGTGAGGAAACTGAGGTGAATAGGGTGAAGTGACTTGCCCAGGGTCACATAGTTAGTGTCTGAGGCTGGATTTGAACTCATATAGATGAGTCTTCCTGACTCCAGGCCCAGTGCTCTATCCACTGTACCATCTAGCTGACCTAATCACCTATTAGCTGACATTTACATAGAATTTCATGAATCTGGGACAAAGCATCAAGGTCTGGGTTCAAATCTCACCAGTGACATTTAGCTGTGTTACTCTGAGCAAGTCATTAATCTTTTAATGACTTAGACAACTCCAAAGTTCTCCTATACTAATAAAATCACAGATACTTCACACATTTGAGTATTCAGGCCCCTGGGCTGTTATAAAATCATAGAGAGAGGGGGGGAAGGGACCTCAGAGCTCATTTAGTCCAGCTCCCTTACGTTACATATGAGGAAACAGGTTCAGATGACTTGTTTGAGGTCACAAGTGGCGGGGTGAAGATTTGAACTCAGATCCTATGAATCTCAATGCACTGCCCTTTCCATTCTACCATGCCACCTCCCTTTGAGAATAAGAATTAGGGCACCCTGGGTGAGAACATCCTGGGTACTAATATGATAAAAAGGAAAAAAGAAGGCTAATCCCACTTTTCTGCAAAGCACTTCAATACATTAACCAATGTTTCTTGTATTGTTAGATCAGTTCTATACAGTGAATTGCAGTGTAAGATGAGGTGAAGCATTCTTGAACATTTCAAGTACACTAATAGTCATAGCTTATTTCTTAGTAAACCATTTCTGACCTGTTCTACTCCCATTCTTGCTAAAGCACTCAAAGGACTCTAAAGGACAGAAGGATTTCCTTAACCCTTTAAGGATGCTTAGTTCTTTCTCTTGCCTTAAGTATTGGTGCCGTCAGCGCTTGGCATCTGGACCTTATCCCCAGGCATCCGGGGATTAATCTGTCACCAGTTTATCCAAATGACCAGACAATAAAACTTAAGGGATAATCAGCCACAGGATATGCAGCTATTAACCTTGATGGAATTCTTAAAAATCCAAACAGAGTAATGAAGCTTGCAAAGTGATTTAGATAAACCAGGTTTGATTATTCAATTTGGAAATAAGCAAGGGCACAGGTATGGTATGGGACAAATCTTTAAATAGTAGACTTTTCATTATACTGCTAGGAAAACTGAGGAGCTAGGTGATCACTATGGCAAGTCACTCAGAGAAGCTTTCCCTATTCTCAATGTCTGGCCTATTGAGTTTGGCAATGTGTATTCCATTCCATGTTGCATGTTTCCCTATCTGACTTCTCCCCATCAAGCTATGATCAAGTTGTTTATGTCAATTGTCTCAAAGTTGCTGAATATACCAAAGTACATATATTTTTTCCTCCTGGGTAATCTGAATCTTGTGAAATATTAATTGTAGCCCAGTTGTGTAGATGCCCAGAAAGACCTGTAGAGCCAGCAGCCACCTCCTAGGAGTCATAGGGATCAAGGGAACCGTATAGACCTATAATGTCAGATGAAGGTATAATTTTATTTTGTTTTTTAATAATACATTTTACTTCTTTTGTTAAATATTTCACAATTACATGTAAAAATTTTTAGCATTAATTTTTAAAAATTGTGAGTTCCAAATCCTTTCCTCCCTCTCCTGCCCCTCCCCCACCCCTTGAAAATGCAAGTAATTTGATATCAATTATACATGTGAAGTCATGCAAAACATATTTCTATGTTAGCCATGTTGCAAAAGAAAACACAGGCAAAAAAATAAAAAATAAAGTAGGAAAAATATGCTTCAATCTGCACTCTGAGTTCATCAGTTCTCTGTCCAGTTATCCTGGGTCCCTCAGACTCATCCTAGATCGTTGTCTTGATCAGAATAGCTAGGATGCTGTTACTATACAATGTTCTCCTGGTCCTGCCCAGGAAGGCAGCATTTTAATATTTTTCCATCACTTGGATGGATAGGAAATGCGAGGCGATGATTGTGCTGGCAGCTCTTTATGGAAATCTAGGTTTGTTTAAAACACATGCTCACAATACACTGATAAGAGTATAGGTTTCTAGAATTCTTTTAAAGTGACTCCCTATAATCCAAATATTTGTAACCTCAGAGTTATTACTTTCTCTACTCCTTTTTGTGCGCTATAAAACTGTTTGCTTTTTAAAGAAGAGCAGGATTTGGGTGATATACCTTTAACTCATGGCCTGGGACAGTCAGAAACGCAGAATTTCAGAATTAGAAGGGAGCTCAAGATTATCTAGTCCGGACACATAGTATCTGAAAAAGAGTAGTTAGTGAGGTAGAGAATGAGAACGCTTATTAAGGGATTCCCACGTGCCGGGAACTGTGCAAAGCCACTGATCTGGGGCATGTTGATAAGTGTTTAACAAATGTACCTCAGCACCCATTATACATTTAAATTAGCACAACTAACATTTTCTCCATCACTTTAAGTTCAAAGAGCTCCTGGTGCTTCCAGAACCAGATTTAAATGTAATTGAGAATTTTTTTAAATAAATAAAAATATAACATAATGTTCATTTATGATTTTCTAACTCCATCTGTGGCCAGCAGGGATTGTTTCCATTTGAATTTGACACCATTGTTGTGGGTAATCGACAAAACAAAAAAATCAAGCCATGATTTATAGCAGATTTATATACTGGTTTAGATACTTATATATGTATGTATATATATAATATAATATGAAATATAAATGTATTTATAAACCAGATTTATATACTGGTTTCCAAGATGTAAATGAATGCTCAAACTGAAAGTTTAAAATTGGGCTTTTGAAAGCTGGTCTTGAGCTGATTGCAGCACAGTCCTAGCACTGGAAATCCAAGCAAAATGCAAGCAAGATAGTCCCTGCCTTCAAGGAGCTGTGGTTTGTCCTTCATTTTCCAAGAGGACCATGACATCGGCAAGATGATGCCAGGACTTGCAAATGAATTGGATTTGAGGGAGGGATGGCTGTGCAAAGTCACCAGCCTCACTTTCTCCTCCAGAGCCATCTGGGTCTAGTGACCAGATATAGATCGGGACATCTGGAGATGTCCCAGAATGCAGTGGAAGACCCTGGCCTTTTTTAAGCTAAGGACTTTTTGAGTTCTCACTTTGACTGAAGCAAAGCCTATGTAGTGATTAAGGTTGTTTAAGGGGCTAACATTCTAATGGAAGAGGTCAACACATAAAGTGGGGCTGGGGACTATAACATGAAAGATAGCACTTCCTGGTAACATGGCCAGAGATGCTCTGGAAATGTTGTGGAACAATGTTGTAGAACTGAGCAAAATAAGGCTAAAGCTGGATTATCAAAGTTTGGGGTGACTCCAGGGGGAGAATCCATTATCTGGGGACAAGACAGTAGAAATGATGGCCCCAGTAAAGTCAGGTACAGACAGAATTCCCTCTAAGATACGCTCAATGTAACCATTCAGCACTTGGTTGAGTACTTGTAAAGAGGAGAAACTCACTACTTCCTAAGGTACTGCATTCCACCCTGGGACAGCTCTAATTACTAGAATAATTTTCCTAATATCAAGGCCTCTATGTACTCCTCTGGAGCTTCCAGGCACTGTTCCAAGGTCTACCCTTTGTAGTTAATGGAATAAATTTGATAGATAGATGTAATGTACATATATGTAAATGCATGCATATGTATAGTATTATGTATGTATGTGTACATGCGCATGCATATAGGGTATATGTCTATGTATGTATATATGCAAATACACAGTAGGTATATTATAAAAGTTTGTTGATTCACTGGTCATGCATTACTCACTTAACCTTCAATGTTCAGACAAATCTCTAACATTATACTTTATAGACAGGCTGTTAGTCAGAATCAGCAGAGAGAGTTTCCAAACCCTAAGAACATGTACCACTAATGAAACAATTATGTTTGTACATAATACCAGTGAAATCACGAGTCCACACCAAAATTATCCATAAAATAGTCATTGTAAGTATGAATATGTCATAGTAGTGCTAATGCAGTAGATAAATTTTCAGTATAAAACTTTTTTTTTTACAGTAAATGCATGTGACCATAAACTAAGCGTAAGAGAAAAAATTGCCCAAGCTGCAAAGAGGAAGAAACAAGAAAGCTTTGAGCTCATAAAAAAAATGTAGACTACCAATTTTAGTGAACCTGGGTAAGATTTGCTAGAAATAAAACTTCTAAAAATGTGGCTTATTTGGAAATTAATTAAGAGGGTAAAGTGTAAATTTATCTGACAACATAAAGGGTATTACTTTGATTGCTTTTACCCTAATGAAAATTTCACTTTAGACCACATCTCCCTTAGAGAAGGAAAGAGTTGGCAAACCTTCAGTCAATCTATTCAGCACAGACAGATAGGGAAGATGGTTAAAAGCTGATCTCAATGTGAGTTATCCTGATTGGTTATCAATCCTCAACTTTGTGTTACACAGCTGTAACCTCAGGTCGAAGAATCCAAACCAAAGAAATAATTTTGGTAGCTTAACATCAAGTTACTGCCCTTCCAGATCTTGTCTTAGTATTTATTTGTCTTCAATCTGTTTTTCTTGTACCAACAGACAATATTACAAAATCTGTTTCTTTAGAGTTGTTATGTTTTGGCAACTGGTTTTTTCCAAATCATGAATAATCCCGTTACAACCTCAAGCTAATTTCCACAGCAATTATCTCATTTGGCAAATGGAGAATTATGAGTTTTAGTGAGGCAACTGACTAATAAAACAAAAAATTTTTCTTTCATGCAAATGTTCTAACTAATAAAGAAAGGAGGATGATAAAAAATATCCATTTAAGCTTCTTCAGAATTTTCCCTGAGGTAGCATGAATTGGCACTGTAACAAATCAGCTTTATACATTCATTTGAATTATTTGTACCAAGATCCCCAAATGATAGCTCATTATTAATAAATTTGCATGTTTCAAATAAAGCTCCATAAAAGTGCCAGATTATGAATAAAACAATATTGGTGGCCTAGCTTGTAATATAATTGGCATTGATTTAGAATGGGCTGAATGACCAGACCCAAAGAGTAACTGATGGCTCAATGTCAGTCTGGATGTAGGTCTCTAGGGCAGGGCTCTAGAGATCTGTGCTTGGCTCTGTGCTGCTTTTAGCATTTTTATCAATGACTCGGACAAAGGCATAAAAGCATATGTTATAGCTAACACACTGGATGACAGAGTCAGGATCCAAAAAAGATTCTGACAGGCTAGCACATTACTACAGTCAGTGGGGCAAATCCAGCCTGAGCCTGGTTTTGTTTGCCCAAGGACTGTGGCTTTGGCCTTCAGGCCATAGTTTCCCCACACTCCTGGTACTAAAACACTGCATCAAACCTAAAAGAGATGAAATTGGATCAAGATAACTTAAATTCTTAAGCTTAGGTTTAAAACACTGAACTTTACAAATAGAAGGATGATGAATAAGATACAGTTAGAGAACAATCTGTCTGTAAAAGATCTGAGGATCTTAGTGAACTGGAAATTTCATATTACTCATCAGTACGATACAGCAACTTGTCCTCACTCCTCCCCCCCAAAAGAAGCAATCTCACATAACTTCCAGGAATAAGAAGGCAGCGTTCTCGCTGTATTCTACCTGCTGAGACTACAGCTAAAGAACTGTGTTAAGCTCTTTTAGAATATTAAGCCAGAGGGAGTCTAGGGGAGGATGAACAGTATAGTCAAGGGTCTAGAAATGGTGTCATATAAGAGTTGGTTGAAAGAAATAGAGATATTTTGACATGGAAAAGGGAACTGTTAAAGGGAACATGACAGCTGTCGTCAAGGATGTGAGGGGCTGGCATACAGACACATGGAAGGCATACCAATGGGAAACTGACGTGTTTCAAGGACTGATTTTGGGGTGTGTCAAGACAAAACTTAGAAGAAGAATATAGTCTATGTATTGTAAAGATAAACTAGAAAACTTGCGAGTTTTTCTTTAAAGACCTCTAGTAAAGTGAAACCCACAACCTTCTCACACTGTTCTTTTCTCTTTTAGTTAGCTCTTCTAATTGTGAAGAAATTGTCTTATAGCAAATGAAGATGTCTCTATAATTTCCATCCTTCAACCCTAATTTTGCCCTCTGGGGCCAAACAGAATTTTAATCACTCCTCCACATGACAGCCTTTCACATACTTGAAAACATGGACTCGATTATCATCTCTATGCAGGTGATTCTCAGATCTATTTGAATGATTGATTGATTTATCTGTGAACTATTATCCTGACCTTCAACTGCCTGTGGGACACCTCAAACTGGATTACCACAGACATCTTAAACTCAACAGGTCTGTAACTGAACTCATTATATTTCTCTCCAAACACTCCCCAACTTTCCTGTTACTGTCAAGGGCATCATCCTCCTTCTAGTCATCTTGGACTGCAACCATGTATCTTCCTCCACTTCTCACTTTCTCTCCCCCTCTCCCCCTATATCTAATCTTGCTTATTCTAACTTGGTGACATCTCCTACATTCATATGCTTCTGCCCTCTGGCACTGCTACCATTCTGGTAAAAGCCCTCATCACTTCATGCCTAGGCTATGGCAGTAGCCTGCTGATGGGTCTCACTGTCTCAACTCCACTTCCTCTCCATTTCAGTCCCTTGTCCATTCAACTGCCAAAATCATCTTCCTGAAATGCAGGTCTGACCAACTCATTCTCCTAGCCAATAAACTCAAGTGACTCCTTATTACCTCTAGGATTAAATATAAAATCCTCTATTTGACTTCTAAGACATTTTACAGCCTGGCCTCTTCCTAGCTTTTCAGTCTCTTATCCCTTAATTCCTTCCATGTACAATAACACTGGCCTCCTTGCTGTTCCTTGCATGGGACCCTCCATTTCCTGACTACATGCATTTTTATTGACTGTCTTCGATGCCTGAAATGCTCTTCCCTTTTTCCTGTTCCCTGGATTCCTTCCCTTCCTTAAAGTTTCTGCTAAAACCCCGCCTTCTGCTCCTTAACGCTAGTGCTTTCCTTCTGGTCCTCCTTTAACTCTAGTGCTTTCCTTCTGGTCCTCCTCAATGCTAGTGCTTTCCTTCTGAGATCACCTCCAACTTATTCTGTATTTTTTTGTACACAGTTGATTGCATGTTGTCTCCATTAGACCATGAGCCTCTTGAGGGAAGAGATTGTTTTTTATTCTCTTTGCTCTCTGGCGTTTAATACAATGCTTGGTACAAAATAGGCACTTAGTAGATACTTATCGACTGTACTTGAGGAAACCTTAAGATAAAACTTGTTCCCGTTAATCTCAGCTCATTGAAATGAAGTAATATTAAAGACTAAAATGACCACTAGGCAGAAGGCGGTACACATCGTCGGCTCTAACCACTGTGTCGTGGCTAATTGTTATTCTTCATTTCAGGGAAGGTTCAATTTGGGCTTAGGAAGGTGCCCCACACCGCCCTTGAGAAACGCCTAGTGCCAAGCTAGTATTACATGCAATAAGGAAGCGCTACTCAGTACATACAGGCATAAACCAAGAATGCCCCTTTTTCTTGCTACTATTTGATATCATTCTTAGAAATGTAAGTAATAGCAATAAAATAAGAGAAAGAAATTAAAATAATAGATACATAAAGAGGTTACAAAACTACACACGAGGATTTCCTTAGCAATTCCTAGGGAATTAACAAAGAGACAATTAATGGCTTAATTTAAATTATAGTCTACAAAAAAAACCTTCCAAAAATCAAGAGCATTTCTATAATAATCATATAATCCAGGAGGCAATAACAGAAAGGGAAGTCCCGATGAAGTCAGCTATAAAGTGCATCAACCATCTAGGATTCATGATACCAAAGCACATTCTATACTTGTCAAAATACAATTCCAAAGTACACCTTAAAGAAATAAAGAAGAATTTAAATAGTTGGAGAAATATTCAGCACTCATGGCTGGATGATGACAGTATAATAAAAAAAATTACAGTACTATAAAAATTAATTTACAGATTTAGCACTACGCCAAATGACCAAAAGGATACTTTACAGAACTATACAAAAGAGAAGCAGAATTCATTTGGCAGAACAAAATTTCTAGGACAAAAGAAACAATAAAAAAGGGTGGGAATGAAGAGGGAGTAGCACTTTCTGACCCTGAAGTATATTATAAAGCAGTAGTTATCAAAACCATTTGGTAATGGTTAAAAAATAGAAAAAAAAATAATAGATTCGTGGAATAGACTAGACAATGAAGAATCAGAAGCAGTGGAACCTAAAACTTAAATGAACTAGGCAAGAATTCCCTATTTGATAAGAATTGCTAGGAAAACTGCATAGTGATGTGGCAGAAATTACATTTAGATCAATGTTTTACCATGTTCCACAATAAATTCAGAATGGAGACATGACATGAATACAATGCCATTCAAAGAGAGAGACGGAGAGAGAAGCAGATAATATACTTTTATGGGTAGGGCTGAATTCTAAGTCAAACAAGGCACAGAGGCAATTATGATTACAAAGGAAAATAATTTCAATTACATGAAGTTGAAAAGCTTTTATGTGAAAATGGTCAGTGTCACTAGGACCAGATGGAAAGTGATTGACTAAGGAAAAAACCCTTTCCATCAACTATCTCCAGTAAGTGTCCCAATTTTTAACAGATTTAATTAGATACATTTGTACCATGAAAATTCATATTTAATTAAAAATAACCACACTCTTTCATAGTATGTGACCCTTGATATGTGGATTCATATGATAATTCCAGCAATTTGTTTATTATCTCTCAGGCTTTTGTTTAAGATACAGAAACACACTTGTATCTAGAGAACGATTAGATTTGTAAAACTGTTTCCCTAATTAAGTTCATTTATAACCTTACTATATTGTTAAACATTTCTGATCAAAAGGCTGACTCTTTCTTGATTAAATTGTGACTTAGGTTTGAGAGGGTAAATTATGTCTTTACCCGTGATAGTGAATTCATAGGAGTTAATTGTTTCTATTTAGTATTTAGAACCTACAATAGAGAAATGTCTAAAAATGCCCACTTAATTATATTACTTGACCATTAGTTATTTTTTATTGTCTTACTAATTTCTTTAAATGAAAAACAATTTGATATTTATTTTGATAATATTAATAAGTGGCACTGTTGGGTGTCACTATGGCACGTGGAGTTGGCTGGCTGGCACTCAGTTCTTCTTGTTCCCTCTTCCCTGCTAGATACAGTTGAAATTGGGGACTGTGAAAAACTTGCTTTTCAGCCTATAGGCAATATAATGTCCTTGAGGTCCGTATGGTCCCTTTCTCTATCTATGTAGTATTTTTTTATACAAAAATAATTAATATAATCACAATAGCTTGGAAATGTCATTTAGAAATTGACTAACATTCAGATTATTATTAGATCATCTAACATTGAGACAGAAGTTTGGCTCTGTGTCCTCATTTAATTTATTTGTAGCTAACTCCTAGTTTTGTAATGTTGAGACAAAAAAAAAATGAAGATACGGGAAATGGTTAGGTATAAGAAGTGAAGAGAGCATATAATATTATCTGTTACCATCTAGGCAAGGGAAGGTGAAGATGTGGAAAGAGCAAACTGTAGTGGGAATAAGTACGTCGACTTAGGAGAAGCAACTCCATTTCATTTTATGCCTTCATTTCACAACTCTGTAGTTGTTGTGTAACATGTTTTTCTGCAGTGGGATATGCTTTTTAGTAGTAGCTCAGCAAGGACACGTCTATCCCCCCAGTTTGGTAAACAACCACCGATAATGTGAATCCCCCCAGTTTGGTAAAAACAACCACGACCCACATAAGTCCAGATACAGTAACTGCTAATAATGACCTGGAAAGTAACTTACTAATGACATTAGCTCTGACAGTTCCCTTTCATTAAAAGTTTAATAGTCAATCACCACTCAGAACTTAGATGTAATTTGTAACCATACCTAGCCAGAACCATAAAAACCCCCCAGATGTCCCAGCCACAAGCCCACTCCTGGGTCATAAGTAGGATGGAGAGCTGCATTGCACACATGTGGAACATCTCATTCATCCTGTGTTGGCTTGAGAGTTGTGTTGATTGATAAGAGGCTTGACAGGTTGCCACCTCTCAGGGAGACACCAAGCTTCTGGCTGGGCAGAGAGGGCATCTTCCTGTGAGCACTGGCAAACACACACTTACCAGAACCTTGAAGAATCAGATTGGTAGCTTGTTCCTGGAGGGGTAGATGTTTGTAATGTCAGTCAATCATTTTGATTTTATGCTGTGATGAGTATGTCTTATTAGTGTACCCATCAGCCCTAAAAAGCATACATAATAGTAAATTCATTTTATACATATGCTTTGGAACAATTTTTGGGTAACTTCCCTTAGTCTCTGAAGATATGAGTGCAACTTATAGCTTCAGCCCTCAGTTCTGAGGTAATTATACAGCTTGATGACTCACCTCAATTTCTGCCTCTATGTCACAACTCTGTCCTGTTTTTCATTTCTCTTTTCAGCTGTTATCCCTGGGCTTCCTAATTCTTTGCATTTCAGTTTGATTAAGTCTAGGGAGAGAATGAGGACTTTCTCTCCCTATTATGGCTGCCTGATTCTTTCAATTCCCACTCCTTCCTCTGTTTGTCTCTTGAAGAAGGAAATCCAAGGAATGGGTTCTATCTTCCAGTTCAAAGACTGCCATAGTCCCAGGACTGAGTGAATGATTAACCCTTTGAACTACAAATCTTAGGAAGCCAGTCATTTCTCAAATCCATATTGCAGATATACATGATCCATTTACTTTCCAAAATCTGAAGCTCCTTTTAAAAAGTGTGTAATAGGGTTTTAACTAAAATTTGTAGTCTAAAGTAGACAAAATTCTGGTAATTTCTTCCTGTGCTTCAAATTTCATGTGTACTAACTTCAAAACACTTTTAAAAATACAGGGAACTTTGTATCATAATTTTAGATAAAGGTTATTTGGTTATATTAATTAACTGAATTCAGGTCTTCAAAAATTATCTTAGGTGAGTTTTTTTCCCCTATCATATTTAAATTTTGACCCTGAATTTTAATCAACATAAACATAGGGTTTAACTAAAGAAGGCATTATGCAATAATAGCTCAGATATATCTAATGTTTTATAGTTAGAAAATATTTTATATACATTATCTGATTTTATCCTCACAACAATTCTTTTAGCTAGGTAGTAGTATAGGATCAAATCAGTAGTAGCAATCATGCCAGCAGCAGCAGCAGCAGCAGCTAGTAGAAGTAGGGTCAAATGAGTATCTGTAAAGAGTTTATTACAGTGCTTGGTACTTAGTAGGTGCTATATAATTGCTCTCTCTCCCTAGCTCCCACCTAGTATACTTCCCACTTTATAGATGAAAACATCAAAACTCATAGAACAACATGTTAAAGAGACTCATCCAAAAGGATACAACTGTCTGTAAACATTTGAAGGTTTATGCATGTAAAAGAAGAATTAGGTGTTTTCTTGGTTCCAGACAAGTATATGATAGGGTTGGGTATTAACCCCCAGTATTCCTTTTATTATACCATGTTGCCAATTATGCCCATAGAGGTCTTTGAAAATTACTTCTAATTTACCTTTGTTGTGTCAAATCATGTAATCCAAGAATTAGAAAAAAAAAATCTCAAAGAGAGTGGAGTTCATCAGGATGTGCCTGAATAGAAATTCCCTTTATAACATCTCTGAACATTTGTCATCTAGCCTTTACTTGAAGATCATCAGTGAGGAGGAACCTATTACTCCCAAGGTAACTTACTACATCTTTGGACACCTCAAATTATTAGGAAGTTTTTATTTATGTTGATCTGAAATTCCTACATTTCCTATTCTTCTGGCTGTCCTGCTTGCTTTCTTCCATATACAGTCTGGTTTATTTGCATTCTTTTAAACGTATCTCTGGATGTAATGTCTTACCTGTGGATAGCGTAGCAGAGCTTTCTCTGGCGGGCGCACTACACCTCTGTAAAATGCAACCTAGGACATATAACTTTTGTTGCTGTTGCTATTAGCTGTCCTGTCACACTTTTGGCTTACATTGAACTTACCATCCAATAAAACTCCCCAAATCTTTTTCAGAGAAGCAGCTGGCTATCCATAACACTTTCACTGTATACTCGTGAGGTCGATTTTTTATTTTTATTTTGCTTTTTGGAAGGGGGAAGGTAGGGCAATTGGGGTTAAGTGACTTGCCCAAGGTCACACAGCTAGAATGTGTTAAGCGTCTGAGGCCAGATTTGAATTCACATCCTCCTGACTCCAGGGCTGGTGCTCTATTCACTGTATCACCTAGCCACCCCAGAGGTTGATTTTTTTTTAAGCTAAAATGTTGACTTTTAAATTTGTCCCTTTAAAATGTCATCTTGTTAGAGTCAGTCCATCATCTTAGCCTATGGATCTTCTTGAATCTCAAGTCATTCACTGTATTAGCTATGATTTCTAGTTTTATGCCATCTGCAAATTTGATAAGCCCAACTTTTATGGATTCACCTATTAACAGATAAAAATGTTAAAAAAGCATTTGACAAAGGATAGATTCCTACAGTATTCCATAGATATCTCCCTCTAAACTGACATCAGGCTACTCAAGGCTATTCTTTGGGTCCTTTATTCAATCGCTTACAAACCTACCTCACTGTACTGTCATCTCTCTCATATGCCTACACTTTGCCCTTATGCAAGTGAAGTGACAAAGATACCAGTACCATTTGACCCACAGGATCCACTGCCAGGCATAAACTCTGAGGAGGTTACTGACAAGGGAAAAAAGTAGTTTCCAACTATACCAACATATTTACAGCAGCACTTTTGTGATAGCAAAGAATTGAAAACAAAGTACATGCTCATCAGCCGAGGAATGGCTAAACAAACATTAGTGTATAATAGATGTAATAGAATATTAGTATGGTTGTAAGCAATGATGAATGTAACGAACACAGAAAAGCATGGAAATATCTATATGAACTGATGTAGAGTGAAGTGAACCGATCCGAGAAAACAAACTCAAAAACTATAGCAATGTGAATGAAATAATAATCATAAAAACCAAAGGTGGCAGAATTATAAAGAACAAGTATTGCTCTAAAGAAAAGAGGTAATGCCCCAAACCCATTCCATTACAGAGGTGACAGGTCCATAAGTGCTACACATTGCACATATTTCCATACTGATTTAATGTGCTGTTCACTTAGGCTAATTTTTCCCTCTTTTTCTTTTCTCCTTTTTAGTCTTTTTGGGGGTCCTTAAAAATACTATTCATTATGTAGTACGGTTCTCTGGGAAGGGGAAAGGGATGCTAGAGAAAACTATGTTGATGTAAAAATAATGAAATGTAGCTATAAAAAATTATTTTATAAAAAAGTCTCAAGAGCCTCCAAAATTAAATCAACATACAATTTGATACTGACTTCAGTGCAAACTTGGGAATGTGTAAAAGCAACAAAAATATATCAGAATACATAGATCAAAAGTAAAGAATGAGAGTCCAAAGTCTTGTGGCCTACACATTATGAATCAAGAAAAGAACCAGGGGGTACCAGGTATGGCAAGAACTAGCCAACATCACCCAAAACGAAAATGATTACATTTTGACAGATAGGAAATTACTGGTTACCAATGTGAGTCATTTCTGAATCAGCTGTGTGCAGAATATCATTTTGTTAGAGCAAAGGTCGAAATTAATATGAAGCTAGAGAGATGAGAAAAAAGATATGTAATGCAATTAGAACAATTCCATTGGGACTGAGTGAGTGGGATCTGTGTGGATGAAAGGACCCTGAAGACAATTACAATTTCATGTAGAAGTTGAAGTGACAAAGTCAATGGCTCCAATACGGAGACCCGAAGAGCTTAAAGCCATCTTTGTCTGTAAACACGCTACTTATTTGCCAAGAGGCAAGAGATATCGTCCAGTGACATCAGTGTGAAATGTTAGAAAGGATAATGGAAGATTATGAGGATGATCACAAAACTGAGAGTAGTAGTAAAAAGTAAAGTCAGTTTTAGAAAACTTCTTGAGAAATCCAACTAATCAAAATTGACCTGAGAGTATTTTAAAGATTGAAGTGCAGACAAGATAATAAAGAGACTGAAGATGGAAAATATCTGTAAAAGTTTTTATGACAAACTTTCAATGTCAAGAACAATGGAACTGCCACATTTAGACTCTAATGTCACAGTTCCAGTTTTGCTTATAAAGTAGGTAGAAGTAACAGCAAAGAGGGCAAAGATGAGGAAAAAGAGCCTAAGAGGTGGTGTGTGTTGGAAGCAACACAACTGCGAGGGCACTGAGCTATTGGTGCTCAAGGTATCTGAAATAGGGTAAGATACAAAGTGAGGAAAACATTGGAATTTGTCATTGCCCACCAAAAACTTAATTGATATGCCTATTTTCTTGGCTATCTATGTACTTGTGTGTGTGTGTATGTTTGTGTGACCAAGTCACATATTAGAGGTAATGTAGCATAGTAGGTAGAGAGCCAAACTTAAGGTCAGGAGGATCTGGGTTTCAATTCCAACCTCTGACACAAATTGCCTTTGTGATGCTGAACAAATCATTTAACCTGTCACTGTCCCAGGCAATTCTATTAGAACACAAGTTACAGAACAGTTGCTGATCCTTGGAAATTACCTGCCAAGTAAATAACAGGTATTGTGTGTGTGTGTGTGTATACACACATGTGTATATATTATATGATCATATGCATAAACATATGCATGTAGATGGCATATAAAGAGATATACATGTGTATATATGTATTGTGTAGTGTGTGTGTGTGTGTGTGTGTGAAGGTAATAGATTTTCCACAATAGACTATATCTTTAATATCATACAGTTGGCTAAAAGATCTCATCTATTTTTTGTTAACTATTTTTTAAAAAGCTTTTGATTTGCTATGGGAAAACTCTATTTTAAAGACTTTTCTCTCACAATTGCCTCCCATGAACACAAGGGTGCTTGAAAAATATCATGACAGAAATAATCCCATTTAGCAACTCTATGATCACTAATATTAGGCAAGACATGAAATAGGGACATGTAGTTTTTGCCACTGTCATGGAAGAGATCTGGAGTAGAGTCCAAATTAAAAAGACATTCCCTACAATAAATATTTTTGTACATATGGGTCTTCCTCCCACTTCTATGATCTCTTTGGGATACAACCCTAGAAGTGGTATTACTGAGTCACAGAATATGTAATTATTTATAGCCCTCTTTGTGGTGGCAAAAAATTGGAAATTAAGGGGATGCCCATCAACTGGGGAATGGCTAAAGAAGTTGTGGTAGATGAACGTAATGGAATACTATTGTGCTGTAAGAAACAAGGAGCAGATGGACTTCATATTTACCTGGAGAGATTTATACAAACTGATGCTAAGTGAGAAGACCAGAACAAGGAGAAATTTCTACACAATGACAGACACAACGTATGTGTGATGACCAGCTTTGAGAAAGTGGACTCTTCTCAGCAATGCAAGGTTATAAGACAACTCTAAAAGATTCAGGATGGAAGGAGATGTCTACATTCAGAGAAAGTTTAAATGCAGACGGAAGCAAGCTACATGCTCTCTTTCTTTTCCACGTTTGGTTTTGTTTCCTCTTTCCCATCGCTCATTCCATCAGATACCCCTTCTATACAACCAGACTAATGTCCAATGTGAAAGTATACTTGATTGCATGCCGCCATGGGGGGGGGGGAAGGGGGAAGAGGGAAGGGAGAAAATTTGAAACTCAAGGGATTGTGGAACTGAATCTTGTAAACTAAAGGTAAACAAACAAATCAATAAAAAAAAATTAAAAAAAAAAGACATTCCCTGTAGATGGTAAGCTCTTGTAGATGTCTACCTTTGTGGATTTTACTATTCACATCAAACCCCAGAATTCTGCAGAACCTTCTTACTGAGATCCATAACCACTTCAAATAATCTGACCTAATTATCTACCCAGGATAAACTTATCAAAATGGGTGAAGAATGTCTATTGTCCAAACTCTGATACGTGATTAGATGAATAACCCATAGCTATCTATCAGTGTATATGTTTACATATATCCACACACAAATACATACATGTATGCATATATTATACAGGTACTTAAAATGGATGAGGTGGACTCAGAATTGAATAGGAGAGTAGGTGGGTATATCCAAGTCCTTTCACAGTCCTTAAAATTTTTTTTGTCTATTATTAAATTAACTACTCTCTTCTGCAAAGTCTCCTCTCTGGATTTTCATGACATTCTCTCTCTTGGTTCTGCTTCTAGCTGTCTGATTCCTCCTCAGTCTCCTTTGCAGGTTCATCATCCATGTCCTAATGAATATCCCCCAAGATTCTGTTCTGATCTCCTCTTTTCCTTCTCTTTCACTTGCTGACCTCATCAGCTCCCATGACTTCAATTGTCATCTCTACACTGATGACTCCTACATCTATATATCTGGAATCAAGAACAACCTACTGGGCATTTCAAACTAGACATTTTACAGGCACCTCAAATACATGTCTGAATTAGAATCTATGCTCTGCCTCCACCTACATCCATTAGGAGAGTAATGGACACATATAGCAATAATGGACCTTCATGAAGGTCTCTCCACTCATCTAATGAGAATACAGATATCAGACAGACAGTTAAGATGAAACATGGATGCTCATGCAACATCAAGAGAACTAGAAGAAAATTCCTAGAAAGTTAGGTGAATTGGTCCCCTGTGGAGGATTTATGGGAAAATATGGAAGAGACTTGCATAGGAAGAAAAAGCATGAATGGTTCCTAGTCTATATGCTCAGAGGGAGTATCTACACCAGTTGGTTCATAAAGCTATTAAAATGCTGCAGTATTTAGAACTAGAATGATCTAAAGGACAACATTGGTGCAGACATTATCTGAAAAGAATTGTTGATAAAACTGTAGAGCAAGGCGAAAGAACTAGAAATGTTAACCTTAACATAGAACTCAAGAAGAGATATGATGGTTATCTTGAATATCTGAAGAATTGTGATACAAAAGAGGGTTTAATCTTTTTTGTATATCTTTAGAGCCGGGGGGAAGTCTAATATATCAGTTATTGTGAAATATTAGGCAGGCAAGGTTCACAGTTGAGAAGGTGGAGAGAGAGATTTGCAGAGGAATAAAATGTTTCAGAAAAGTTTCATGCGGAGATATCAAGTAAATTAGGGAAATTGTATAAGAATTGCGCTGTTGAAGAGATAGTTCATTAGAGATCACATAATATAAATTTGTAGTGAATCCAGTAAGTATGGTTTCATGGTTTTCTTCAGCTTTATTCAGCAGCACATGAGCAGAAGTGAAGGCTGAAGATAGTTGGAGCAATCCAAGGTTTAGACTTGTCAGGGAAAGATCTTTGGTAGCATAAAGGGCAAGAGACTGAAAAGAGGATGCTGAGCTGAACTGGTTCCCTAAAGGATCAAGATGGAGAAAGGAGAGGGTAGGCAGTGCAGGGGTGATAGTCTAAGAAAGTTTAAATCAGGAGTAGAGGGATTGGGAGGTCATGTGAAGATAAAGAACAGGGTTTGGGGTTGCAAGGCAGAAGGAAAGGTGGGATGACAATAGATTGTGATCAGATAATGAAATTTCAGATTTAATAAACATAGAAGTGAAGTGTTTTTGGGTGATGGCAAGTTCAAGAGTATGATCACCTCTGTGTGTAGCTCCGGTGGATACTTACTCCTCCAGTAAATCACAGGAAGTGAGCCAGTTGAGGAACTGGGAGGTAGGAGTCTTTGAGGAAGTACAAATATGTATATAGAAGCCTTTTAGTATGAGGGCAGGAATTGGGGAGGAGAGAAACATTCTGAGCCAGCCACTGAATTCATTGAGGAAAGAACGGGAGTGTCCTAGAGGTTGGTAGGCAACAGCTACCAGAAAGTTGATTGGTTGGTAGAGAAGGATTGAGTGAACCTCAAAAGAGAAGAGAGGTTAAGAAGAGAGGTTGTAGATCAAGAGTCTAGGCAAAGAGGAGAAAGGAGTATTCTAATTCCCCCACCTCAACTACTGATTTGGGAAACAATGTTAGTACAAACAGTGCTAGCCAGGAAGTCTGTGCCATCATGAGTTAGTTCTCAATGAGAGCCAAAATATGAAGAAGTCAGAAAGGAAAAGATTTAAGATAGAAGTTCTTTTAAAATGAAAATTCCTTTATAGAGGTTCAATTTCTGCTTTTTAAATTATTTAAATACTATACATCTTGTTCTGTTAATTTTGGTATTTCATATTTTTGTAAAGAATTCATTCCATTTATTTATCAGTTTTATAGAAAATTATAATTGGGCAAAAGTTTCTAATAATTTCCTTTATTTCTTTTTCATTTGTTGTGAACTCTCATCTGTTTCATTAATTTAAAAAAACAGCTTTTGAACTTCTCAATTTAATGGGTTTTGTTCATCTCTTGATATTAATAACTTCTATTTTTGTGTTTCCTTGACTTTCTTTGACTTGCTACCATGCTATTTGCATGGACAATTCACGAACATTTTTTCATTCTCACTTATTGATGAGAGTGTTTACAGACCAAATTTTCTCTAATAACTGCTTTGAATGCAGTCCAAAAGTTTTGGCATACTGTTTCATTGTTTTCATTTCCTTTAATGATATTTTCTATTATTTCTATGTTTGTTCTTTGATCCACCAATTTTTTAGGATTAACTTATTCTCTATTTAAGTGCAAATTATTTCTTCCAAGGATTTTTATTCATTACAATCTGAATTGCAATCAATCAAGGTTTTCATGTATGTATACTTCTGAATATTTTTAAGGTTTTCATGTCTTAGCACAATTAGCTTTCGTAAGGATGTCATGCACAGCTAATAAGTATACCTATCTATACATACATATGTATGCCTTTGTCACTGGCAATGCACCATGGGAAGTTACTGAGTGGTAACAGAAATACATACATGCACACACAAATGTACGTATGATTTATTTTCTATTTTGATTATTGTATCTAGTTTTTCAGGTCTTTGACTTTATCCTTATTTATATAGTTGTCTAATTTTCCTTTAAGTGTTTGAATGCTGCTCCAACTAATGCACATATATTAAGTATATATGAAAGGCAGCATAGCATGGTTGATAGTCAACTTTGAAGCTTGAATGAACTGCATTTGAAGTACTGCTTCTGGCACAAACACACACTGGCTTCAGGGCACATAACCTCCCATTGTTCTACAATGCTTGCTAAGACTGTAGGCTGAAGAGAAAGTGAAAACTTGAATTGGTAGAGGGAGTTCTCTATGCTAATAAAATCTCAGGTCCAATGTATCCTTTATTATTTCATTATCTATGGTGCCTTTAAGCATAATAAATTTTGTTCGGGCTCCTCATTTTAACTGTGATTAAAAAATGTTTCAAATATATTTCTTGTAAACAGTATTTTGTTGGCTTTAATTCATTTTATGGATGAGTTAATTCCATTCACATTCACTGTTATGATTGTTAATTTTGTATTTCTCTCCATCATCACCTATTTTGCATTTTCATCTTTTCCTATTGCACCCTTTAAACTGTGCAATGAACATGGAATGACCACCACTAGTAATCAGTCTATAATTAAAGATAATTTGTTCTTACTCCTCTGTCTCTTTGCTGCTCTTCACCAAGTCCAGACGGCTATTTCTGGTCCTTATACTTTCTTTCTTTTTGATCAAACTTTATGGGTAACCTTCCAAAGATGAAATCTGTTTTACTTCTGACTTTTTTACTCTTAACTTTCTTCTTCCTTCAAAGCAACTTAGATTAGATTTTTTTTTTTTAAACTGTGAATCTCTATCATGTACAGTATGGTTGGTTGTTGTTCTTCATTCTCATAGAGAATCAAAATTACACCACTATATTGGAGTGAAGTACAGTGCATCTGACTTTGGCTGACCAAATCAATGTACTGAGAAGGTTCTACCACAGGTGGGGCAGAAATAGTTCATATGAACATTTGGAGTAGAGATGTATCTAAATGTGTGTATTTCTCATTTCCTTCAAACTACTGCCATTCTGCTTTGTTCATAGTGCACAGTGCTTTGATGCTGGCACACCATGCTGGATGGTCCTGTGTCAGGGTCTCCCATGTCTCAAAACTGATCCCAAAGTTCTTCGGAGAAATCTTGAGAATGTTCTTATATCACGTCTTCTGAACCCCATGTGAGTGCTTGCCTAGTATAAAAGTCTTTTAGGCAAATGTATATTTGGCATTTCAACATGGCCAGTCCATTGGAGTTATGGTCTAATACCTTTTCTCTCCCACACTTTACTTTGGAGCCTCCCAAATACTGAGCTAGCTCTGGCAATGTATACATCAACCTCATCATCTATGTGTACATCCCTGGACAATATACTGCCAAGGTAAAGTGAACTTATCCACACCATTCAATATTTCTCCTTTGCTATATCTGATGGCTCCATGTGCAGATGGTATGGTGCTGGCTGCTAGAGAACCTGTTTTCTTGAGAATCAATTCATACTCTGTTGCATCTCAGCCTCAGAGGCTGCATTGAGTGCAGAATCATTTGTGAACAAAAAGTCACACACCAACTTTCCCTCTACTTTAGTCTTGGCTCGTAATCTTTTCAAGCTAAATAATTTACAATCAGTGCAGTAGCTGACTTTGATGCTATTTTCATCTTCATCGAAGGCATCTGACAGCATTGCTGAAAATATCATTCTAAAAAGCACGGGAGCAAGCACAGAGCCTTGTTTCATTCTACCGGTGATTGGGAAAGCACAAGAGCATCATCCACTATCCAGAACCCATGCAAGCATGTCATCCTGAAATCAATGCACAATACTAATGAATTTCTCCAGGCAACCAAATTTTGACATAATTTCCCACAAGCCCTCATGATTGACAGTACCAAAGGCCTTGGTCAGACTGATGAATATTTTGTAAACCTCTGTTCTGCTCCTGGCATTTCTCCTGTACATGTATAGCTTGCTTTTGTCTTAAACTGTATTAAAAAAAAAAATCAATATGCAACTTCCAAAGCTTCCTGCTTTTTGTGGTTCCTTCTGGTCTTCCTTTTGTTCTGTTCTGCAAATTTCAACAATGTTTCAATTACTTTTTTTTTTAAGGGGAAGGCAATGCCATTTCTTCACTCCTCATCCTTCCTTTTTCCCATTAAGTGAGAAAAAACAAAGCTAATACACAGTCAAACAAAATGTATTTCCAAATTGTGCTTAAAAATGTATGTCATTCAATAACTGCAGTCCGGTTCATCACTGGTTCTCTGGAATCGTATTTGGTCACTGACTTGATTAGATTTTTTAAGTCTTTCAAAGTTGTTTGCTTATGACTGTTTTCTTCCAGGATCTGCTCTCCCTAGTAAGCTCCCAGTTCCTTTTCATTGTCACTATCTATATCCCTGTCCACATTCAGAACTCTGAGTGTGTATACATTCTTCTTTATTCAGTAAAAGTGAGGCGCCACTCCCCTCCACATATTTGTTGTGCCCTCCGCCCAGTGCTCAATTCATATAAAACAGTAAGTTTCTCCCTTCCTCTTCCTTTCTTTAGTGTAGACTTCCTCCTCCTTTTTCTTTCCTCTGTTAAGAACAATAAAATAGAATAAAATCACAACCAGTCCCTTTTCCCAGTGACCCAAGAAGAGAACCCAAGAAGAGAGGGGTTTTCACCCCTCAGACTGGTGTTTGAATTTCTAATTAGCTCAGTTCTTTATATCTGGAATGTTTGAAAGCTCTCTATTCTAGTAAAGGTCAATTCTACCTCCTCCTCCATTGCCAATCCTCATAGTTATACCCAGAAGCTAAAAACAAATAGTTTCAGGGAAAATTATTTTTAATTGTAAGCCTTTATCTTTGGACTTTTAGATGATTCAAAATTTTCTTTGATTTTATGTAACTGCTACCAAGTCTTGCATGATCCTGAATGCTGCTCCTTGGTGCTGGAACTCTTTATTTGCTATTTTTCCTCCCTTGATTTAAAAGCTCTGGATCTTGGCTATGATATTCCTGTGGGTGGGGAGAGATCTGCTGATATAATTAAAATGTACAAGGTCATCCTTTAAAGTCCTCTTTGTGGTAGGTTGCTATTCCTGTATCCTTTAAAGCCTAAGGAAACCAAGTTCACGGCAGGAAGAAGTATGTCATAGGGAGTCTTGGAACCCCATCAGAAGGCAAGAGGTAGAGTATCCTGAGACACTGCCTCGTAGCACTTCAGAATATGGTCTAACAATGTTGTGGTCTAGGGAGTGACACTTCTGTAAATCTATCCACAAAGCAGGAAGTGGCAGAGCCTGCGACCCTACATCAAAGCAGGCTGAGCACTGTCATGGCTTGAAGGGATGCCAGAAACCTGGATAGGAGGTAGAAGTTCATATATTCTGGAATTTGTCTCATGGCAGGTGCCTCATTTCTAAATCACTATCTTTCATATGTCTTCTTACCTCTATTCATAAAGCCACCACCACTACAGCTATACTGTAACTCTGATAATTCTCTCTTGCATTTTTGCAATCATTCTCTAATTTAGGTGCGAGCAGGAACGGGCCCACTATGCCCTCAGGAGCCCAGAACCAGATTAAAATGTGATTGTAAAATATTTAATAAAATATAGAACACAGATAATGTTCATGTTATTTTCTAAGTCAATATGGGGTCCCAGCGATCCTTAAGTATGGTTTAGTGCCCCCATTCCTAATTTAAATGTGTCACCATGCTTTCAATTGGTTTCCTTGACTCAACTCTCTTCCCTCTCATTCTTCATTTAGCTGCCAGAGTGATTTTTCTGAATAGATTTGATCGTGTCATCCTTCTATTCAGTAAACTTGTGGTTGTCCGTCACCTCTGAGATCAAATATTAACTCTTCTGTAAGGGATTTTGAGCTCTTCACAAACTGGACTCTTTGCCTTTCCATTTTTCTTATACACTCCTCCCAGCTCAACACATTCTATGGCCCAGATATACTGGCCAAATTGCTGATTCTCAAGCACCGATCTTCATCTCAAGTCTTGCACTAGTTTTCTTCCCCTACTCCCCGGAACTAGTCTGGAATGCTTTCCTTCACCTCTACTTCTAGGTAAAGTCTCAGCTCAAATACCATCTTTAGTAGGCAACCAGAAGGTTTGGTCTTTTCAGCTAATGCCTTCTCCTCCAAAGTTATCTTCCATCTATTCTGAATACATTCTGGGATATACCTTGTATGCATGTACAGAAATGTATCCTCCCTCCCCATTAGAGTCTAAGCCCGAGCTGGGGGGAAGGAGAATAATTTTTACTTTTTCTTCGTATCAACATGGCTTATTAGTGTGTCTGACACATAGTAAGCTCTTAATAAATGGCTTTTGATTGACTGCCCTTCTCTTAACCATTGTATTTGCTTTGGTTTGTGATTTTGTGCTCAGGTGATTCCCCTTTAGTCCTAATGTATGGGCTGAATAAGCTTTGTTTGGTCCCAGTCCCTCTGTAATCAGGATACTATTTGCAGTCCTGTTGAAAGGGTTGATATTAAGTCCCATCCTCTTGTTCAATCCTTGGCTTTTCTTCTCCTTGTATGATCTTCAACCAGGAACTAGTTCTGTTCCTTGTTTTGCCTGATAGACTCTGGTGAGATGATGGAGTAAATAGATGTTGGTCTGAAGCCTCCTGAACAGCTCACTTAATACTTGTGCCCAGGTGATGAGTAAGCTTTGCCTTCCACTGTGACTCAGTGTTTGGAGGAATGCATGGCTTTGTCCTGTTTCTATGTACAGTGATCTATGGGCAGTGGTTCTTTTTGTTTCTGCTCTAAAAATCCAGAGTCTGGCCTAGTGGCAGGAAAGCATTAAACTCCCTGTTTAGTTTTTCATTATCTAACTTGCCTTTCTTCTGTTACATGAATTTGCATGTTTTATATCCTACTTAGCCATGGTCTCTTTCAAAGAAATGACTCAGGTTGTTATTCCCTTTTGCCCAAAGTTCAATTTTTTTTCCAGTCATTATAGTGTTGCAGGTTATGTTAATTTAGGATGTAAATCCAGTTTTTTATACTAACATATTCTAGATTCTCCTTAGATTTTTTCTTTTTAATGCATAGTAGTTTCATTCTGGTTGATTTTCCTTAGCATGTAAAAGTTTTGGTGGCAGTGATTTTTTTCTACCAGAAACACTTATTAAAGTGTTATGCAGGTATAGTTATGCAGTTTGACCACATTTCCTGACAAATTTGAATTTTCTATCATTGGACTATCACATTTTTACTTTGTTGTCTGGTTCCAATGTTTGTTAACTTTCTTATGTGACTTCCTACAAAATGGCATCTGGGAGTTTTTGTCATCTTGGGGCGGGGGGGAGATATTTTAATTCCTAGTTTTTTTCATATCCTCTTCAATTTTCTTTACTTGAAGAGCTCTCATATATTTCCCAAACTTTTTTAAAAAATTCATTCAACTATGTTTCTTTCTATTTCTATATTTTTGTTTTCTAATTTTGTCACCTTTTTAAAGAATCTATTGTTTTGGAGTTTCTCTGCTATTTAAATCTCCTCTTTCTTGTTTAGTCATATTGATTTACACTTTGCAAGCCATAATTTTTTTGTTAACACTTTTACATTCCTTTGAAGTTATTTCTTTTAACTTCATTTCTTTTCTTCTTTACAAAACTTGCTTATTGTGTTGGCTTTACCTGGACTGTTTTTCTCTTGTCAGCCTTTATCAAGTCTTCTTTTGGTAGGGCAGATGGCAAGATGGATGGCTGGATGGGATATGATCATGGTCAAGCCTGGTGCCAGTTACAGTAGGTTAGTTGAGCTTGCAGCACTCACACACTCAATAAAGCAAGCTTAGCCCCAGTATGTAAGTTTCAAAGATGAATATATTAACTTACCTCGGGAGTTAATTCTCCCAGGGCCTGGAAACATGATTTGTGGTGGTCCAGGTCAGAGGATATTGTTTCAGACATGGTAAGCAAAGAAGTACCAGGCAGATGGTAAGATAGCTGTGGTGCACATACGTAACTCCTAGCTGAAAGGAATATGAATGTGGCTTGAATGGTATTAAGGAGCAAACAAACAGGAATAGAGAAGGTAGATGGTAGAAGCAATCCAGAGTCGGTATTTGGAAAGAGATGAACAGTCAGATAACGGATTGAAGATAGAGAAGAATGTGAATTTGAATTGGTTAAATTTAGAATCAAGATTTTGAGGAGCAGAAAATGAGGACAGTGTGTAAAACAGGTTTAAATTAAGCGAATAAAGGTTGCTGTCAGGATGGAAAGATGAAGTAGAGTGAGTGATGGACAGGAAAGAATTCCAGTTATGGACTGTGAACATGGAATTTACAGGTGATGATGAGATCAAAGAGTAGGAACATCTTTGTGTGTAGTTGAGGTGAAGTGAAGATCCTGGAAATTGGCAGATAACGAAACTGGGAGGGATAACTACATGATGTAACACAAAGTTCAAAAATATCTTAAGAATCTAGAAATGATGGGTAAAATTTTGTTATATTGACTTTAATGTGGAAAAATGTAAAGTTCTATATTGCTAAAACATCAACTTCAAAAATAAAACATGGTCATGGTGTGGCCTAATAAATCAGGTGATCCTGAAAAAATACATGCACCCTGAAGGTTTCCTTTTTTTGGTATTCCCCAAAACTAGCACAATGCCTGACACATAGTAGACACTTAATAAATGTTTTGTTTATTGAGTGAGGTGATAGTTCCCAATGTACTATTATGCCTTGTTCAGATTATATTTGGAGTCATATGTCCAGTTCTGGGTGCCACACTCCAAGGACATAGAAAAGGTACAGTTCATTGAGAAGAAGGCAGTGAGATTCAAGAGAAGAGAAAGAGATCATGCTATATGAAGAGTTAAAAGAAACAGACATATTTGGTATGGAGAATTCTTCAGGTATATATGATAATTCTCTTTAAATATCTGAAGAGCTGACACAAAGGAAGATTAGGTTTGTTCTTAGTTGTTAAAGAAAGGAAAGGGCTGCTTCAGGAGGTCACAGCATCTTTCTCCTCAATGGAGGTGTCTGAGTGGAGGTTGTGCTGCAAAGAAGATCCTTGGTCAAACATCTGCTACAGCATCACATACAACATTATGGAGGTACAATACTTCTTTTTCCTTTCTCGCTGTCATATTTTTCAATTTCCAACCTCCTGGCACAGATTACTTTATGCTTCGTCAAAGTTTTTTATTCTTGGTTATTTCTTTGAATCACTTTATTCTACTTCGTTCTCTATGATAGCCCATAAAAGCAAAGTGACCCTTTCATACTTCTCCTATAAAAGTCAAAGTGATCAACATACGGGGCACACATACTCATTACACAGTAGTGGACAAAAAGACAGAGTAGTGTGTAGGATACTGTGAAATTCTTCTTGTTCTCAATATTTACTTCAATTGTGATCTTTAGCAGAGAGGTCAAGTGACTTGCCCAAGGTCACATGGGCAAGTGCTAATGTTTATGTCAATATTGTTGCTATCTATTGCAGCTAACTGGGTCTCTTTTCCTATCCTGCACTTGCATAGTTCATTTTTTGAATCTAAGTTCTTTTGGCTAATTCCCAGATTTGTAATTATTCAAATTAGGTAAACCCCCACCAAAGCTGGAATAAAAACTCTCAGTTGTTACATGGAAGGTCTTAAGTAGAAAATTACTTTTTTTTTCCCTCTTGCTACTAATTCCTGCCTTGCCTTCTCATCTCAGCATCCTCCTCCATTCTTTACTTGTATTGAGTTTTTTTTAATAGGACTTTACATTATTTTCTATTAAAAATCATTTTGTCAGTACTGCCCCATGTTAGCCTGCCAATATCTTTTTCATTATAACAGTCTCATCTAATGTTTGAGCTTTTTCTCTTAAGCTGCTTTTTTTTTGGGGGGGGGGTGCAAATTTCTACAACATCTATACCTTCACCCCAGTCCTTGATAAACTTGTTGAACAAGTCACAGGCAAGGATTGTCCTGCATTAGCACAGCAATGGAGACCCTTTGATAGAAACTAATCTATTAATGAAAATGATTTGGATCCCAATGTTTAACCAATCATAAACAGACTCAATACATTCTGTCATCTAGCCTACTTCCTTCAATTTACCCTTAGGCTGAAAGATCATCAGATACCAGGCTGAAATCCATATATATATGATGTCCATGGTATTTCCATGACCATTAGTCTAGGAACCCTATTTAAAAAATTAAATGTTAGTCTGGTATGACTCATGCTTAGTGAAATCATGGTGACTCCAAGGGATCACTTATTTCCTCATAAACAATCCATTTTAGGGGCGGCTAGGTGGTGCAGTGAGTGAATACTCACACTAGAGTCAGGAGGACCTGAGTTCAAATCCACCCTCAGACACTTAATATTTACTAGCCATGTCACCTTGGGCAAGTCACTTAACACCTGCCTTCCCCCCTCCAAAAAAAACCAATCCATTTTATGAGCTGTTCCGGAAATTTTCTGAGGACGGATTTCAAGTTTACTCGGCTTCAGGCCTGGATGGATAAGACAGTCATTACCAAGAACACTTTTATGTCAAGACTTAAAAACAGGAGGGCGCCTGAAAGGACCCTTGAAAAGGCTGATACACTTTGACTAATTTTGTTTATTTTATTTAAAACGTGTTGCTCCTAAGCTGGTTCGTGTGTGAAGGGGCACCTGTGCTCCTCCTGATTATACACATTTATCTAACTTCCTTGAAAACAACTATACTGTGTTCCAAAATCTTTTATTTCCCAATTATACAAATTCAGTTCCTACAATCAGTAACGTCCAACTACAGTCATGTTTATTAGCCTGTAAACTTCTTAACCTGCCTTTTAAAAAGGGGAGTCTTTTTGGAAAAGCTTTTTTAAAAAGGATGGAAAATACTTCCAGCATATTTTTCATCTTAGAAAAGGTGAGTCTTTGATGGAAACATGCGTTGCATGAGAAGATTCATGTTATGCCCTCTAACCCCCCCCCCCCCCCACTGCCATCTTCATAGTATTACAGAATAGCTTCTGGAAACAGGGTGTAGTATGGAGCAGAACAGTACTGTCTACTTTTAAATTTTTTTCAGATATTAAAATACATACATAAATATGTACACATACATATATTATGTATTTGGATATTATGATTTTCATTGCTTACTAGCTTGTATTTATTTATAGTTTTCAAGATTAGACAAGCCACTCTACTACGGCCCTACTTAGAATACAATCGATTACTTACATCTTATTAGTATCTATCACATAATCAATGCAAAAAACATTTCATAGAGTTTTTCTAAGTTTCAATTCTGCTAGTATTGGTCTTGGTTGTTAAGACTAGAATCTCCTTCTATAAAGTTTGGTGATACTAGGCTAGTATGCATATTCCTGGACTACATGAAAACTAAACAAGATTTTTAAATGCATCTTATAAATAGCATCAACCATAAGTATTTTGCAAAACTAGTCCAGAATCAGATAAATCTCTTTATGCCAAAAAGATACATTCTTCCCTAAATGAGAACAGATAATCAAGAGTAGACTTTAGCATTCATCTAATCAAATCAGAACAGTATTTTTTAAGAAGAGTCCTATTTTCAAGTTCTCTGTGGCGGCTGTTATATGCTTTTGTCTTTTTGTTATATACTTATTATAGACTTTTGTCTTTTTTGAAAAACAAAAGACTTTATTCATCACTTGTCATGGTTTCATATTCATGTAATTAATTCCAGTTATTAGCAATGTTGGGTCTTTGTTGTGAAGGTAAAATATAAACAGCATTCTCTCTGAGAATTAGCTTTCTTTTTCTCTCAGATGCCACATATATACCTTATTCAGAATACAGAACCCAAACTGGTCAAAGTTTGATTTAGAAAAAAGTTCTAAGCCAAATCATGCTTACCAGAACCATGACTTGGAACCAACATATCGAAGTAAAAATTCAAATGCAATCTTATTAGTCTTGCTTTTCAGGTAAAAATATGATTCTTTTTCAAGACAGACTATTAGTCAAATAAAACTCTTCTGTAAAACACAAAATAGTGAGCGTCTGTATCAGACTAACAAATTTATTTGGTACATTTTTAAGTTAAGAAAAGGCAGAGAGAGGCAACTATATAAAGAAAAATGAATCACATTCTCACACTACTTGAACACACAGAGCAATGGCTAAGCCATAATAAAATGTGGAATGGACCCCATGTTTAATGAAAAAAAACCATTCAGTATTGAGAAACATTTTAAGCCTCTAATTTCACTGAATCCAGAACTGAACGTGCTTCTTTATATTCTTCAGATTCTTCCAAGTCTTTTTCATTTTCCTAAAATGAAATTTAAAAAAAGGAGGTTTTTTCAATTCCATTAAATTCAACAAGCATTTTTTAAATGCCTACTATGGGTCATCTGACACAGTCATTTGTTGTGATTCTAGTATTGATAACAACCATGAAGATCTTATAAATCAGAAGGATTTGACTCCCAGGTATCATGTCATATCTCTAAATATGGATCAATTCAATCATGTCCGTTTCAGGATAGAGATGACACTTTTTGTGGTTGGATATTCCTGCTTGAATAAATCATTTTAATGAATTTTTTTGTATAGCATATCCTTACTATAATGATAATTATGACATTGTCAGGAATCAAATATGGCAGTAATTATTTAAATAAACTTTCATGAAAACATTTTTAAAATTTAATCATCTGGAATATAAATTATATTTCATAACAGTTAATTATTATTTTAATTACTTGTCTATTATTTCAGTTAAAATAGTATTATTTTTATCATCTGGCCAAATTTTTATAACTGTTAAGAATATTTACAGACCTGGTATAAATGTTTTAACATTTATGACAAAATACTCGTGTCTTTAAGCCACAGAAAAACAGATCAGTTATTGGAAATGAACAGACTCTTCTGGTTATACTGTTACTTGGGAAAGTTAATCTTCCTACTTGTCTGGATTTTTTTTTATCCATTCCCACCCCTCCACCCCCCATACTGACTTTCAAAGGATGCTTACCAATTACATGCAATGATACCAGGTTACAAAGCATGACAGCCTGTTACATTTGTGTAAATTCTAAACGTTTTGTTATTGTTTTTTTTTTTTTAAACTTAAATATAGACAAAGAAAAAATGTATGGTCAATTATAAATATGTTGAAGATTACAACAGTGAATTACTAGAGGGAACAGGAACGATGTAAAAATAAATTTGCTCTAAGTTTTCACATATTAAAAACTGTGCAGGTAACATACTGAACTAGGACTACCTTTAATGGTTTCTTAAACTTCACTATTATCTTACACCAGGTCTTCATGGTTTTTATCCTCTTTGAAGATACTGATGTTTTTGTTCATATGTGTGATGTATGATCCTAAGATAAGATTTGTAAGTGAGTTTAAAGAATCAATCTCTTAGGATAATATTCTAGCAATTAAGTGGTTAACGAGCATACCATTATCCCAAAAGTATTTCAATATGGGAGCAACTTTCATTTTCATGCCTCTGTTTCAAAACAGCCTCTTCCTATCTGCTGCCAATAATTCAGGTCTTTCCCCTTACAAGAGTTTTAAAGACTCTGAAAGGTTTATGTCAAAAAATGATATAGAGCTGGGGGAAAATTATTTGTCAAATAATATGGTAAAATTTGAAAACTTTATCAAATTTATATTCCAGGCTCAATGCAATATGTATATTTAAGGCAAACAAAATTTAGGGCCTCCAGACAAGAATACACACATACATACTTTTAATAATCCTAAAACATCTCATAAAATAAATAATTAATGATGTGGTCTGGATAGTTTCTTTAAAGACTGCTTTGAAAAAATTATGCAGGAAAATAACATTTCGGGAAGACAACTATGTAGCTAGTAATTACTTTAGGTAAAGAAACAAGTAAAAGATAGTGTGGCATAATGGATGGAGTTGGAGACCCGGATGCAAGTTCCATTTTTGTTATACTACTTATGCGAACCAGGTAGAAGGCACTTAATCTCTCTGTGGTTCAGGTGACTCTTTAAGATTTAACGTTACAAAACAACTACTGATATGCTTTGGGAGGAGTATGCCCAACAGAATTTCCTATCACATATCTGGATTTAAAAAAGAAAAGCCAATACAAAAATGGGGTTAGCAGAGGGGAGAATAGAATTCATCATGGAGTTTCCTAATTAATTGATGGTGCAGATCTTTTGTCCTTTGTGAATATGTTGGTAATGCTTGAAATTTCCTGTGTACAGAAAACTGGAAAAGATCAAAGTAAAAACTGCTGTAGCTACTCCTCAAACCTCCCAATTTACAGAACAGTTTCCCCTCTGAATCAGGTTTTAATACATGCATGTGTGGTAAAAATGCTTTTAATCTAGATCCCAAACGCTATTGAGTGGGAGGGAGAGAGGGAAGATCCATTTAGGTTTAGATCTGACATTGCTGATTAGTATCTAGGTCTGAAAAAAATCTGGATTCTTTTTTAAAAGTTCCATATTAATGTGAAACATTGGAGTACCCCAGATGAAAAGTCTCTATCTATGTGTAAAATAAAATGCTTCACCAGGAAGTGAATGTAACCAAGCAGTTCAAAGAGTTGCTAAAATAAATGGCTAAAAAGGGTGGCACAGCAAGTGTACTCTGATAGCTAGCAATTCAAATTCATTTATATCTAATGTTAAGTTTATACAAAGGGGACGAATATGTTTGAAAATATTACTGCAGTTGATAACTAAGACCGGAATCTATAATACACTTTTTTTGCAATGTAATAATGCCATAATGCAAATAAATTGAAAATTTTCAACTGACCTTCTGTAACACACATTAAGATTTGAGTCTTCAGTGTATTTGGTTGAAAAAGGCCTAAACTAGAAGCTACAATATGCCCTGTTTTACGTACCAACAACTGTAGAAGATCAGAACGTGCAGCTTCCAATCTGCGTTGGCAATCTGGAATCATCATTCGAGATTCTTGCAAAATTTCTGTCTATAAATATAATATTGTTAAAGGTTAAAAAAAACTGAGGTATCTCAGAATGTTTATTACATTCAAAACCTTTAGTAAATAAACAGACATTTTAGAAAAATGAAAAATTGTTAGGTTTTCTAATTTGAATATTCAACAAATAATATTCTACTTCAACGAGAAACTGTTTAAAATGCCTACGTTTGTCAAAATGGTATAAGAAAAACATTACTGACATTATTTACAACTTACCATAAAATTTTAAAAACTGAGTTAAATAAATGAAGCATCTTTGTAGTCACCTTTTTCCATGTTAAGTGAAAATTAACAAGTAAAAGCTTTCCAAAGCATGTTAGTTTAAAAAGGCTATTTAAAAGAAACTATTTCTCCTGCTGTCACAAAGCACCTTCATCCAAAATGGGATCAGCTGGTTATATAAATATCTCCTGCATCTTTTGAGTAATAAAGAAAACCAGTGTTCAGATAATACCACATAGAGATAATTACTGCATGAAGAAAGTTATTGAGTTATCGATCCCACCGTGTGCACACGGCAGGAGGTTCTCCCTGAAAGACGAAGGTAAAGAAAAATGAAGAGCCAAGACCAGCAGGTTCATATTTTTGATGCTTATCATGCATAAAAAGTTATTACTTATCCTTGTGCTTCATTTTAGGAAAGAGATTATTCTCACCATGCAGTTTGAGGCAAATTACCAACCTGGCACCCCTCTGAACCTCAACACTTGGCCATTCCAACTGAAAACACCCCAGAATTAAACACAAGAATACTGACTCTGGGCCATTTTTTCTGAAATCAAAATCCATTGTTCAAAGCTGGTTGTATGAAGTGTAGTACGATGAAACAAATCATAGTAGAGGAAAAAATAATCAAATCTATGAGTGTGAAACCCAGTCAATAAGTAGGACAGATACATGATCACAAGACTGGACTTTCCTTCTCTCAAAAATTTATTTATTTATGTTTAGTTTTCAATATTCACTTCCCTAAGATTTTGATCTCCAAATTTTCTCCCCATCTCTCCCCTCCCCTCACTCCAAGACAGCATGCAAACAGATATAGGTTCTACATACACATTCATATTGAACCTATGTTCACATTAAGACTGTACTTTTCTTAAAATGGCACAGCATTCTTTAAGTGGGAGGAGTTTTTTCCTTAAGTTAAATTAAGAGGAACCAATATTGCAGCCCTACTATGAGCAAAGCCCGGTTGTGCTATGTGTTACACAGTGTTGCAAAAGCAACATAACAAAAATGTTTTAAAACAATGATCTCTTCTTCTCATATGTGAACTTTTTCTTTTGGAGGGGGCAAGGCAAGGCGACTGGGGTTAAGTGATTTGCCCAAAGTCACACAGCTAGTAAGTGTCCAGTGTCTGAAGCTGGATCTGAATTCAAGTCCTCCTGACTGGAGGGCCAGCTCTATTCACTTCACCACCTAGCGTGCCCCTGAAGTGTGAACTTCTAACGAGAAGTTTGCATTTCTATTTCTTTTGTGACTTGAACTGATTTAAGAAATAAATGGCCACTTATCTTCTCAGAAAAAAAGTATCTTACAACTGAAAGGCAAATAATGGAAGGATTTCAATGATACTGCACTTCAAAATATGCTTACTTTTTACAAATATTTTCATAGTTCCAGCTCCCTTTTTGCTAAGAACACAAGATTTTTAAAAGATTAAGAATCTTTCCTTGTTTAGTAGTTTATTTTATTACTTTTTTCCTGCAAAGTAGACTACTGAACTTACAACTCGTTCAATGACATAGCAATGAACCATATAAATAAATAAAAAGCTGTCAGAACGTAAGACTGTGATTTCACCCCACCATAGCAGGGTCAGAAAGGCCGTACTGCTCAGTTTGAGTCTTGTAAAGCACTAAATATCCACAGTGTGTTTCCAGGGGGTCTGGTTTTTTTTAATAAGCAGGATATGTATCTCATTAATAAATATCCCCTATTAACATGGAACAGTTTATAGAATTAAACTAAAGGAACAGAAAAGAAAGCCTGAAAAGCATAATGCTTTAATAATCTAAGCAACTGTCTTTACATATGCCAGAGAGCAAAACCATCAAGTAAAATTCAAAACAGAACCTCTTCTCATTACTGAGTAGTTCTCAAGGAACAGATTTAACTTGACTGACTCAACAAGCAAATCGACAAAGAGATTAAGCTCCTACCAGGGCAGGCACAGAGATAGATACCTAGGCACTGGGGGTGTAAGAATGAAGATTCAACAACCCCTACTCACAGGAGTGACAATAAGTCATGTAAAAATACGTACAGTATAAATTTAAAGTTAAGAAACATGAATATATGCAAAGTAATCAGATGTAAGTTAGTCTGGAAAGGTGTTTGAGCTTCTCCTTAAAGGAAGGGAGGGGCTTTATGAGGCAAAGGTGAGAAAAAGCATTTCAGGCCTGGGAGACGGCCGGCCCGTGCTGAGAGACAGAAAACGTGTGGTTGCCTCTGACAAAAAGAAAGATGGCTAGTTGGGTTAATTTGAGGAGGGCAGAAAGGGGAATCAATCCTATCTGTGGGATGAGGCTGTACCTGTGGCTCTGTGCTGTATCCAATAAGATACCCCTCCCAGGACAGCTCGTCACTTCTAATCACCAGAATGTCACAACCACCCACAGGTTCCTCTCCCCTCCCACTGGAGAGTGGAGCACCAAACTCCTCCCACCATCTTTCATAACAGAGGGCAGAAATTGGACAGTCAAGCTCATTTCTCTTAGCATTTGCGGCTCCTTCCAGTTTCAAATCCAAAGAACAAGATGTACTCGCACACACAGCCCCTCATCCCTGTTACCTCTGGGTGTTTCCTCCCCAACTCTATCCTGACTCCTTTTACGTGTGGGCCCCCCCCCCATCAGATTATAAATTCCTTGAGGGCAGGGAATGTCTTTCTTTTTATTAATTGTATCCAAGCTGCAAGTGGCTTTAAAAGATAAACTGAGGGCTTTGCATTTTATCCTAGAGACAACAGAAAGTCCCTGGAGTCACATACAGTGGAGTCATAGTCAGATCTGTGCTTAGGGAAAATAACTTTGGGCAGCAGTGCACAGCATGAACTGGAAGAGTGAATGGTGTGAAACCGGGGCACCAACAAGAAGGCGGATACCATAATCTAGAAGTGACGAGGGCATAAACTAAAGACGTACCAGCAAAGGGGGGAGATCTAAGAAATGTGAAGGCAAAAATAACAAGATTAAACCACTGGCTGGATGTATGTGCTGAGGGGTAGTGAAGATACAGGGTGATGCTGTGTGGGTGAGCAACCTCACTGACCCAAATCAAAGGAATGTAGAAGAGAACTTCGAGCAGACAGGAGTTTTGTTCTTTAAAAAAATACATACCCTGGGGCGGGGAGAGACACATGTTCGAAGAAGAGAGGAAGAAGAGAGAGAGAGAGAGAGAGAGAGCGCACCCCTCCAGGCGCCCTTTTTAAAACCCTGAGAGTCATAAAAAGTCATAAAATGTCCATTCTTTTAAGTTCTATTGGAAGACAGAGAGAGTATGGATTCCACGTAGGTAAAGTCAGAGGGTCTCTGGCTTCTCATTGGAGGAGGGGCGGAGTCCCGTTTCGGGGCGAATTTAAACAAAGAAAGATTTTCCCCCCCTGTCCCACTCACGGTGAGGGCGCACGGTCTTTACACAGTCTTTCCGTAGACAAGCAACTCTTGGGGGATTCCTGTCCCCACCCCGAGCCCACAGCAAAAAGCTCCCGTCAGGTCTACTTCCAGCCCATCCTAAACAAAAGTTCTGATTTGCATTCTAATGCTGCCTTTGGAGAATCTCAACTTCAAAGGCTTCCCATTCAATGCTGAGATCAGTAACAGGGGATCACGGCTAATAACTCAAGGAGGCTGAAATCTGATACAGCAACTTGGACTCTCTGAGGTCTAGTTTCCCTTCAGCTCCCCAAATATCAGGCAGTATACTCCCAGCCTCAATTGAAGAAGGCACTACAACTAAAAGCTAACCCAGAGATCATCTGTGGGAGGATGTGATTACAGCACCATGCCATAGCCAGTGAATAGCTATGGCACATTCCCAGGCGCAAAACCTAACAATTCCAAGAACCACAGCTTTGACATCTTGTACTTATGGCACATTATGTTCCTAGAAAATTGGCTGCAGGGGCGCCTAGGTGGCACAATGAATCGAGAACCAGCCCTGTCAGGAGGACCTGAGTTCAAATCCAGCCTGAGACACTTAACACAAAACTAGCTGGGTGACCTTGGGCAAGTCACTTAATCCCAACCGCACTACCTTCCCCCCTCCAAAAAAAGGAAAAAAGAAAAAGTGCTGTAATTCTCCCATGGAAACGAAAGAATAAATGGGGGTTTCTACTGTGACCAAAGGATTGACGCCCAACTTTCTATGTAAATCACAATACAAACTTACTCAAGTACAGATACCATAACCATCATAGTTCACAGAGTTCACCTTATTTAAATTTTTATTACTATCTTTTTTATATCTCCCTTATTTCCAGATACATCTCTCCACTGTCCTTTACTCACTGAGCTCATCTTTGTAACAAAGGATTGTTAAAAGGGAGGATAAAAAGCAAGTCACCAAACTCATCAACATCTTCTATACAAGAATATACCCCTAGTCTTTCCCCCTCTACAAAGGAGGCAGGAATGTACATTCTGAAACCCTCCTCTGGACCACGGTTGGTCATTATAATTGTACAAAATTCAGCTTCAGTTGACACTTGTTTCCATTTACCTTGCTGTAGTCATGACAGAGAACGTTTTCCCGGTTTCATTCTGTAACACTTCATCTAAGATTCCCCGCACTTCTCTGAACTCTTCACAATCATCAGCAATACTCTGTCATACTCAATTTGGCCATTCAGCAGTCAGTGAGCTCCTCTTATGTTTATGGCTCTCTGTTAACCACAGAAACAACTGTTGTCTTGACTAATCCCTTGTATGTGGGACTTGCTAGTGAGGTATATGCTTAGGAGTGAGATCTCTTTATTTTAGCCCCTGCCCTTTTATTTTTACCGCAACTGGAAATTCCTTTCCAGAATGACTGGAAATTTGGTTATTTTAATATTATACAGTAGGAGTAATATTCACAAAGATTAAAAGTCTCGATTAACTGAACAAAAAAATTTTATCCCAATTACAATGAAAACAATTTTAAAAATTTCTTTAAAGTTCTGAGCTCCAAATTCTACCCTTCCTTCCCCAAGACAATAAATACAGCTCATACATTAGCAATCATGAAAAACACTTACATATTCGTCCTTTTGTGGAAGAAAACTTAAAAAGAGAAAAGGAAAAGCGAGAAAATCTATTCTAGAAAATGCCATTTAAAATGCTCTGTGTATGTGTCTTGCGTTTTAGACAATCCTAGGCCAAAGCACAGCGAATAACTATTTAGACCAAATCACAGAGATTCTCTGCTGATGCCTCTGGAGATGCTCCCTCTTGGGGATTATTTTATCCATTCGTTAGGCAGAGACGCACATGAAATAAGATTAAAATCCACCAGATGATTACAAATTTCATTGTTTTCCATGTAAACCAATATTGCTAAAACTGATGCTGCTAAATATAGTTTAAATGTGCTTAAGGAAAATCCTCGTGGATTACATGTCAGGCAAGAGAAAATCTTAAATTCTTTTCAATTTTACTGTGTTAATTGTATGTGGAATCTTAAAAAGTTTATAGATTCTATCTTGTAATTTTCCTTTCAAAGTATAAAAAATCTCAAGTAATATTCCCATAAAATGTGGTCTTTTAAAGATTAATTTTTTAAATGTTATTTTCCAATTTAATTGAAAACTGACCAGAAATTGACTTTTATTAAAAATGCAAAATTTAAAAGTTGCAGACTTTCCCATGCTACTTTGATGGCAAAGCATCACTATTTTTTAGCTGTATCATTATAGAAAACATGCTGGATTTGGAGTTGGAAGACCTGGGTTCAAATTCTAAGTGCATCTTAACAGCTGTGTAATTTGAGCAAGTCACTTAAACACTTCTGGGCCTCATTACCCTCACTTTAAAGGAGAGGATTAGACTAAGTTACCTCTAAGGTTCCTTCTATGTCTATGATCCACTGATCAAAAGTATTAACAAAGTGCTTGGAGTTACGATAGATCTGGGTTTAAACCTCTGCTCTAATACTCATTAGTTGTGTGACCAGAAGGAAGCCGCTTAACTACTCCAGGCATGTTTCCTAATATGTAAACACTGGGCTAATAAATGCATACAATATATGAGATAATCTATGATGCTAGAAATGCAATCCTACACTCCCCGGAAGGTAAAGAACTATAAAATATCATTTATTACTGTTAGTCACTATAGAAAGGGAATGAAGTATATTCCTATTCTTCTGGATCCTTATAACCAAAAAGACAATAATTATGAAAATGGTGATCCTAATAAACAAAATAAATAAATGAACTAAACTAATCTGATGAAGTGCAACCCTGAGCAAGTCTGCTTAAAAGTAGGAAAGTAGGAGTGTTGAGAGAAATTGTTGTTTTTCTAACCAGTAAAGGGGTTAGGTAGTCCAGAACAACTGTCACCAAAACAGAATTCTGGACAGACCTAATATCAGATGCTCCTGATGTAGACTCATCTGGATATTTAATTTTTTAAATTAAGCTTCATTCAATAAGAATAAAGTTATTCAGGTAGTTTCATGCTGCTTCTGAAATCTAAGTCTTCTCCTCTAAAGTTGTATGAATAGATAGATGCTCCTTTTCATGAACAAAGATAGTAAGGCTATTTTTAACACCTTGCCAGATGTCTCTTTTGTGAAAGTAAGATAAAGAAATATGAGATTGGTTACCAGGTTAACAATGAATGCCCAGTAACAGGCAGGTGTTTTACACACTTTGTGCCCACTGACATCAACAAAACTATGTATTACTAACCTATAAAATTTGTACAGAAAGAGATATTTTTTTTTTCCTAGAAGTTCATTAAGTCAAAGAGGTAAACAAAGCTTCTACTGAGCAATTCTTCTGGTTCTGTTGCTAACAATTTACAACAAGGTAAAAGTCTACACAGCATAGAGTGTGATAGGGAAAAGGGGGAAGGAGAGGAATAAACATTTATTAAATGTCTACCTACCATCTGTCAGACATTGTGCTGTACAAATTATCATCTTATCTGATCCTCACAACAACACTGAAGCAGGTGCTATTATGATCCCGATCTAACAGAAGTGTGGCAGAGATTAGATGACTTGCCCAAGGTCATACAGCTAGTAAATGTCTCAGAACAAACTTGAACTCGGACCTTCCTGATTCGAGGTCCGGTGTCTTGCCCACTGCGCCATGTGGCTGCATCTGTGATCAAACAAAATGTGATCGTACCTCCCATAATTCAGATCACAGCCCATCCACAGGTGCCCCACCTTGTGGGAATCTCCATAAGGGAGGACATATCCAGTGTGCTGGGGGGCTTCGGTGTTAGTGCAGCACTTAAACTCTGCTATACCTTGCCTGAGATGTAGGATTGATTCTCATCCCTCTTCCACCATGTATTTCTCATGTGTTATCATTCAGATCATTTAATACACAGAAATCACACTACAGCCTACTTAAACTAAATGTACATTAATTTCTCTACTGTGCTTTGGATCATCTGTAAATCTGTTTTCATTCAATAGTAATAAAACTGTCACAAAGTGGCTTAGGGTAAGGTTAAGGAGGCTGTACTTTGAGTAATGCAAAATATATGTTATACATCAATGGATCTATGATTGTCACTGATGTAGGTATTCCATTCAGATGTACAGATTTCAACCTATCCATTCCTATTCATCCTGGATCACTACAGAGAATAAAAAATTATTAGTCTTCCTACTGCAGAACAAAAAAAAATCCCGGGAGAAGGAATATTCTCCTATTTTTAAGATTCTACAATTTGTAATTAGATTTAAACACCTCCCTCCACTGTCACTCCTTCCAAAAATCTTATTCCCTTCTGCTTATTAATCAATGTAAGCAATATCTTAACATAAATGAATTTGTGAATCAAAGATGAGCAGATACCTGATAAACTCTTAACATCATTTGGAATTTTATGCATATTTTTAAGTAACAAGTCTCCTATTACTTCCCAGAGGAAAAACTGGACCTTTCATTGGCAGAAATGGCTAGTTTGGGCAGAAACGACAGGAGTATAATTTCCTACTTACTCACTCCAGAAAAGGCAAAACCATCAGATGCCATGCCATCAGGTACATCCATTTACAAACTGAATACACATTCTAAGCAAGGAGGGTTTCCAAAATAGCAAAAATAATTAATATAAGTTGCCTAGTAGGGTGGTGGAACTTTGCAATGCTAAAATCCCTTTAAAATGAAGCTAAAAGAATGAAGGAGAGGCAGAGCCAAGATGGTGGAATAAGTTGGCATGGGCTCTGGCTTCAACCATCTCCAATACCTGTAAAAAAATGACTAAACAAATTTTAAAGCTACAGAACCCACAAAGACACAGAGAGAAACAAATCTCCCATTGAACGCAGTCTGGCAGGCCGATAAAAAAAGTCTATTGCAGCATGCTGGGAGCTGAGTGCAGCCCCCGGTGAGCCGCGGTTCTGGCCCCAGGGAGGCCCCAAGCAGCACCCAGACCTGCCAGAGCAGACTTCAGGAGAGTGAATCACCCACAGCTGTGGTGGCTTCCAAACTTCTTAACACATAAATGCCAAAAAGAAAATAAAAAGTCAGTCAGGAACTCTATTGTAAGGGGAAAGGAACAGAGCAGTCTGGCCCCTGCCCCTGGGGTGAGAAGTGGTGGGAGGCAGGAGGCGCAGAGGTGCTGTGTGGCTGCTTTCAGAGCTCCCGGCCTGCAGAACATAGAGGACCAAGTAACCATTCAGAGGGTAATCACTCTTGCTTTGACTTGCCTGCATCTGTATCGCAGTCTTGAATGATAGTCCTGGGGTGTGTGGCCAGTGAGCCAGAGCTTGTGGGGGCTGTAGAGAGGGCATCCAACTAACAGTTCCAGCAGCTGCGAAAACCACAGCAATTTGGGACAAAGCTCTCTCCATTCTGTAAGCAGAGTTCTACCATGGCAAACAGGGCAAAAGTCAAGTAATTGGCAAGATGAGGAAGAGCAATCAGACCATACAATCCTTTTTTGGGGACAACAAGGATCAAAGCATGGAACTGGAGGAGGACAATGAAGCCAAAACTCCTGCATCAAAAGCTTCCAAGGAAAATATGAACTGATCACAGGCTATGGAGGAGCTCAAGAAGGATTTTGAAAATCAGGTAAGAGAAGTAGAAGAGAAATGAGAATGATGCAAGAAAACCATGAAAAGTGAGTCAACAGCCTGCTAAAGGAGACCCCCCCAAAAAATGCTGAAGAAAATAACACCTTAAAAAGCAGACTAACTCAAATGGCAAAAGAGGCCCAAAAAGCCAATGAGGAGAATGACTTAAAAAGCCAAATTTGCCAGATGGAAAAGAAATTTCAAAAACTCACTGAAGAGAATGATTCCTTCAAAATTAGATTGGAGCAACTGGAAGTTAATGACTTTATGAGAAATCAAGATACTATAAAAAGGATTCAAACAAATGAAAAAATAGAAGGCAATGTGAAATATCTCATTGGAAAAACTACTGACCTGGAAAATAGATCCAGGAGAGATAATTTAAAAATTATTGGACTACCTGAAAGCCACGATTAAAAAAAGAACCTAGAAATCATCCTTCAAGAAATTCTCCAGGAAAACTGCCCTGATATTCTAAAATGAGAGGGCGAAACAGATTGAAAAAGATACCCCCCAAAAAATTCCTAGGAATATCATAGTCAAATTCCAGAGTTCCCAGTTCAAGGAGAAAATATTACAAGCAGCCAGGAAGGAACAATTTTACTTTTGTGGAAACACAATCAGGATAACACAAGATCTAACAGCCTCTAGAATGAGGGAACAAAGAGCTTGGAATATGATATTCTGGAAGACAAAGGAGCTAGGATTAAAACCAAGAATCACCTACCAAGCAAATCTGAGTATAACACTTCAGGGGAAAATATGGTCATTCAATGAAATGAAGGACGTTCAGGCATTCTTGATGAAAAAACCGAAGCTGAACAGAAAATCTGACTTTCAAATACAAGAAGCAAGAAAAGCATGAGAAGGTAAACAGGAAAAAGAAATTATAAAGAACTTATTAAAGCTGAACTATTTACATTCCTACATGGAAAAATGATAACTGTAACTCATGAGACTTTTCTCAGTATAAGGATAGTTGAAGGGAATATATATATGTATACATACATATATGTTATGTATAGGAGGGTGTATGTGTATATAAATATTTATCTGAGTGTGTGTATATGTGTGTACATGTATACATACATAGACAGAAGGCACAGGATGGGTTGAATGTGAAGGGATGATATTTTAAAAATAAAATTAAGAGGTGAGAGAGGAATATATTGGGAAAAGAAGAAAGGGAGAGATAGATTAGAGTAAATTATCTCATATAATAGAGGCAAGAGAACATTGTTACAATGGAGGGGAAGAGCAGGAAGGTGAAAGGGAATGGGTCAACCTTACTCTCACTGAATTTGGCTTAAGGAGGGAATAACATACATGTTCAGTTGGGTATCTTACCCTGCAGGAAAGCAAGGGGGAAGGGGATAAGGGGAAGGATGACAGAAGGGGGGGGGGGGAACT
>CM053587.1:1477240-1525924 GCA_028646515.1 Pseudochirops corinnae
CCCCCCCCCCCGCCCCCCGGGCCCTGTGGGCCCCCCGACAGCAGGGGCTCTCTCTGCTTCCGCTTTCTGTTTTTGGCCGCCCTTCTTAGCGGGGGGCAGGCGGGGAAGGGGCTGCATTCGGGGGTCTCGGAGCCTCCGGCCGCCCGCGGGGTCCGCGCCTCGGGCCCCGAGGGATCTGGAAGCGAGCCCTTGCTTGGAGACTCGTCATTCCTCCCGGGAGGCCTAAAGGGCCGTTTGTGTTCGAGGCGCGTGCTGCCCGGGCCCCCCGCTGGGCCCCGACCCCCCGCTGGAGCCTCCCACGTCTGAGAGATGGGACTGAGAGAGCCGCCTGGGAGTCACGCAGCGATGCCCCGTGAACCTGACTCTTCCTCACCGGGGCCTCGATTGGTGATAGGAGCGTCCCGGGGCTCAGAGACCCTCAGAGAGAGGCCTCGCCAGCGTCTCATTTCTTCCTGGGCCTATTATGGGTCTGCCACGAACAGGCTAGGCTGCTGTGAGATGTGAGATACCTTCCTAAGTATATGTTGTTTTATTTTTTTATTTTTGGAAGGGAGAAGGCAGGGCAGCCGGGGTTAAGTGACTTGCCCAAGGTCATAGGGCTAATAAGTGTTAAGTGGCTGACATGGATTTGAACTCAGGTCATCCAGACTCCAGGGCGGGTGCTCTATTCACTGGGCCACCTAGCTGCCCTGTAAGTATATTTTAAAGGACAAATGAATACATTCAGATTTACAGTAAGGCCTCTAGGGCATTAGCAATCAAAAGCCTTGGGAAGGCTTCACTGAGATGTTAGTGCTTGAACTAGATCCTGAAGTGGGGGACGCTGTGTGATGAGGAAAGAGGGTGCTCCGCTCTTGGGGGATGGAAAGCCAGTACCAGGCCTGGAGATGGGAGGCGCGGGGCTCTGTGCGAGGAGCAGAGAAAACCAGTTTGGCTGGTCTGTGGAGCTGAGAGAAGGGGGACGCTGTAGGCTTGGATATGTAGGCTGAGACCGGGTTGTGAAGGAATTTAAAAGCCAAGCAGAAGAGCTGTTATGTGAACCTAGAAGCAATAAGGAACTATTGGAATTAATGGATAGCCGGGAGACTTTAGGAATATTACATTGTCAGCTGCGTGGAGGAGGGTTTTTAGTAGGGAGAGACTTGGGGCAAGAAGACCACTTGGGAGGTCTTTGCAATGGTCTGGTTAAGAGTTGATTAAGAGCCAACACTTAGGTGGTAACCACATAATAGAGGGAAAGAGTCAGATGGGAGAGATGTTATGGAGGTAGAAATGGACAGATTTCACAATTGATTGGGCATGCCAGGTGAAGGAGAGCAAAGAGTTAAGCATAATGCTAATGTTATAGATCTAGGAAATTGGAAGAACCATACTTTTGACAGAAATTGGGAACTTTGCAAGGGGGCTGGGTTTGGGGGATAGAAATTAAGTTCTTTTTTGGACGAGATGAATTTCTCAGAGATAGCCCCTTTAATGTCCAGTAGGGTTTCAGAACAGCTCAGTGGAGAGACAGGCACTGGATATACAACATCTGTTAAGTCACCTGTATGTAATATCTGACCCCATGGGAACTTCGGAACTTGTCAAGAGAGAGGGTAGAAAGAGAAGTAAAGAGGGCCTAGGCCAGAGCCTTAGGGACAAGGATAATGAAGTCAGGTAAGTAGGAAAAGGAAAACTGGGAGAGTAATGTTATGGAAACTAAGAGAGGAAAGAGAGTCCCGGAGGAGGATGTGGCCAGACATGATAAATGCAGAAGATGGGCCAGAAAGGATGAGAACTGAGAACTGAGTTGGCATAAGAAATAATAATACTGGAGAGTGGTCTGCCCACTGAATAGAACTAGATGACGGTGGTCCTTCCTAGCTCTCTACTCTGGTGGCATTAAACCCTGCAGGTATTGCCTGGGCCCATTTTTCTCCAGGCCAAAATGGTGCCTTGGTCCAAGGATGTTGTGGACCGGGATTCTGGCCAGTTTCTAGTCCTCCCCGTGTAGTTATTGGTAGGTTTATAATCCTATACGAGCAGTAATACGGAAAGGTCAGCGGTCTTGCCCTCTGTCCATATGAACATGAATGAGATCGCTGTCGTAACTAATATATATGTCCCACACATTAGTATGATTCATCATCAGCATTCATAAAAGTGACTCGTTTCTGCTCAGTGTCAAAAAAAAGAATTTGTCATCTTTTATTTTAAGGGGTAGGTAGAAAATGTTTCTACATCTCTTTGATTGTGGTCATTTTACTACTTCATCAGTACTAAGAGGATTTGGAAAGAAAAAAAGAAGCAAACCCCCAAAATACTAATTCTGGGTTTTGATTCCTGAGTTTCTTCATAGTTGTGCTACCACGACCAACTATTGTCCCTATTTGCTGGCCCATTCAGAGCAAAAATAGTTATTTCTGAGATAATTTCTAAATTTTGGAAGAATAATGTATGCATATTTTAAATGAATGACAGAGATGTGCTGTTAATATGTATGGCTTTGGATAATTCATGCCGACAGTTTTTCCTCTTCCCTGAATTGAGTTAGAAGAAATAGCTGTGTATGAGATAGTGAATATATAATAATATATAATGCCCTGACTCTTATTGATTGATGTATTTTGGTTTTTTATTTCTTTGACCACAAGAAGTTTATTTCTATGACAACCAATTCAGAGTATAAACAGCCTTTTACAGCATTATTAATATGACTCAAATGTGTGTATTTTTTATAAGATATGGAAAAATGCATTCTTTAAAGTCAGCAGTCCTTCAGTTGAGGTTACAGAAAATGACATACCATGTTAGAACATGAATTCCTGTGACTTTTTAAACTTAGTATTCTGAGTATCAGTGTTTTAGGCTATACATAGTGTTCACCAACAATTCTGAAATCAGAAATCATCCTTTTCCCTTTTTTTTTTTGGCTTCCAAGAAGTCTCCAATACAGACAATAGGTGAGGAGCAAACCCAGAATCCCTACACTGAGCTGCTGGTACTGAAAGCTCACCATGACATCGTACGATTTCTAGTACAGTTAGATGACTACAGGTAAGAAACTTTCTCTTTTCTGTATTGTTTACAAAGAGTCTTCAAGAAACCCATCAAAAAGTACTTCAGAAACTAACCCAGCTTTTCCTAATTCTCCCTTCAGGTGACAGTAACATTGGAAAATAGAATTAGACTGTGTCATGCAAATTTCTGCCCTCCAGTTTCCTGTATATAGTTGCAATATTCAATTCAGCAAGCATTGATAGAGTAGTTATAGCCAAGTTATATGTGATACATTTCTCGGTAGGCTGCATATTACATGGGCATAACTTGACTTCCTTAATAAGTGTAATGACAAGATAATTAAGGATCTGTATCCTCCCAGTTACGTGTAAGTCACTATTTAATATAGGTCATCATTACTTGGTGAATTTTTCTAACATGAAGACCTCTCAGACGTTCTAGAAGAGTTTTTCTTTCCTTGTTGAACTAAATTTCAAAAGAACAATGCTCCTGTTGCAGTGGGTGATAGTTTGTAATTTGGCTTAGGAGACCTACATTTAATCCCTAGTTATTAATTCATTGAATATTCATGAAGAGTCTACCACTTGTCGGTGCTGGAGAGACAGATGCAGAGTTTAAATAAGACATGTTTGGAGCTTACAATGTAATATCACTAGGTACAGTTTCATAGTTCTTGGGGCAAGGGGGGTTTCTGACATATTAGGTGGGAACTCCTTAAAAGCAAGGACTGTTTTTCGCCTTTCTTTGTGTGTCCAGTACTTAATTAGCAAATTGAATGACACATACTAGCTGCTTCAGAAATGCTCGGTGACTGATGGACATACCAGTTTTTACCACAGAGTGAAGCACCCACAGTGTCATTGTATAGGGCCAGCCCACCCTTTTCCCTTTCCAAACGGTCTCCAGATCCCAAGTATTGGGAACCCCAGCTATAGATCATCTGTGGTCCAATTAGATATTAACCTTTTTTAAAAGATCAAAATATTTTTCCACTTTACATTCAAATTGGAGAAGAGAGGTGGGGATATTAGTAAGCCTATCTAGGGAGTCTCAGCTCTCATTACCTGAAGGGAAACATTGTCACATTAAGATGCAGTAGGATTGGAATCCCCAGCTATTATTTTTCTATTTGTTAATGAAGTAGGATCATATAACATGGCTTCTTGTACCTTGAAAATTAGCCTAGTAAGGCTATGAATATTAGCCTAATAAGGCTATAGCCAGTAGGCTATAAAAAAGTGCACAACCTTTGACCCAGCAATACCACTTCTGGGGCTGTATCCCAAAGAGATCACATAAGTGGGATCTCTTATGTACAAAAATATTTATAGCAGCTCTTTTTGTGGTGGCAAAGAATTGGAAATCAAGGGGATGCCCATCCATTGGGGAATGGCTGAACAAGTTGTGGTATATGAATGTGATGGAATACTATTCTGCTGTAAGAAATGAGGAACAACAGACAGACCTCATGATAACCTGGAGAGACTTATATAAACTGATGCTAAGTGAGGGGAGCAGAACCAAGAGAACATTGTATACAGTTAGAGATACATTATATCTGTGATGACTGACTGATAGACTGGGCTCCTCTCAGCAATGCAAGATTATAAGACGACTCTGAAAGACTCATGATGGAAAGGGCTGTCCACACCCAGATAAAGAATTACAGAGTTTGAATGCAGATGGAAGCAATCTGCTTGCTCTCTCTCTTTTGTGTGTTGTTTTGTTTTGTTCCTTCTTTCTTGTTGTTCACTCCCTTGGTTATAATTGTTCTTTACAACTTGACTAATGTTTAATGCGAAGGTATTTGTAGAACCTGTATTGGATTGCATGCCGCTGTGGTGTGGAAGGGGAGAACATTTGGAATTCAAGGGATTGTGGAGCTGAATGGTGTAAACTAAAAGTAAATACATTTTAAAAAATTAGCCTTATTTATATATTAACAGTTTCTAAGATAGCACTACTGTACCTTTGTTTCACCTAAATGATTTGAATGCTTAGGAAGAAAGTTGATTTCCTACATTGAGTGCTATCATCATCCCTGTTTTTTCTAACTAAAAGTGTCTTTTAAGTGGTTGTCTGAAATAGTGATAAATAGTATTTATGATTATTTATGATCCTGAGATACTGGGAAGGTCCCGAAGTAGACTCTGGATCATCCAAGAATTTTATTCAAGCGTATTTTAGCACTAGATCCCACCATTCTATGTAGTTATCCTGTATACCTCCTCCTTTCTTAAATTCCTTGAAAAGACTCTATACTCAGTCTACTTCCTTTCCTTTCTAAACTCTCTGCAATCTGACTTCTGACCTCTTTCAGTCAAAACTGCTCCCTCCAAAAGTACCAGTGATGTGATGTCTTCATTGCTAAACCAGATGTCCTTTTCTCAGTCCTTGCGTTTCTTGGCCTCTCGACATCATCCGACAGTATTGATCGTTTCCTCTTCTTGGATTTTCATCACACTGCTCTCAGCTCTTCTACCTGTCTGGCCATTCCTTCCTGGTTTCTTTTGCTGGCTTTTCATCACATCAGTCCACTAAGTTCTCTTTTGGACCCTGTTCTCTTTTTTCCCTATACTTTCCTATATGTGATCTTGTTAACCACCATAAATAGTTATGAGGAGTCCAGAATCTGTATATCAATGCAGTTCTGTATCTTTAGTCCTGCATTACCAACTACTTATTTATTGGATGCTTTAAACAGAAAGCATCTCAGATTTAACATGTCCAAATCAGTACTCATTATCTTTCCCCTAAACTTAGCCCCTTCTGAACTTTCCTATTACTATTTAGGGTACCACTGTTTTTCCAGTCATCCAGATTCCCATTCTTACTGTCATCCTTGACTCCTCACTCTTACCTTCCACATATATTCAGTCTCTTGCCAAACTGAGCTATTTCAGCCTCCATAATATTTCTTACATATATCCTCTTTGTGGGGGGCTCCCCAGCTACCGCTCAGTTCTTAAGTTTCCTCCCTTCTACACCCTCAGTAATCCATGTCATGAAGATTTGCTTAGTTGAAGAAAACAGGAATCTCCTCAGATCATTATCACAGTATTTAAGTTGTATGGAATTCTGTTCATTTTAATTCCATAGTATTGTGGAGTTTAGAAAGATGGGTGGTATTATGCAGTCTTCTTGAGCCTTGTAGACCTAGGCTTGGGGACATTTTTGTAGTTCATCAGTGAAAGAAGAAATGGTGATGAGGCTGACACATAGGATGATTGTCTTGTAATATTATATAACTGTTATTTACTTAATCTATGCTTGCTTTTTAATGGCCCCTAAATATGCTCAAGCATTTCAGTGCCATAATAGTGTTTTACATAAATAATATGAGGACGTCGATGTCAGGCCTTCTCTCTCCATGACTAGTACTTCTACCTTCTCTCCGTGCCAGAACTGTTTACCTGGCTGGGATGTACTGTTGGTTCATCACCTGGGGCAGGACACTGGACTTGAAATCAAGGGAGACTTGGATTTCAGTCTCATCCTCGCCAGCACTTAGTAAATACTTCTTGACTCTGTGACCACGGGCGAGGCACGTTATCTTTCCTCATTCTAGTTCCCTCATTTGTTAAAAGGAAATAGTAACTGCAGCATCTACCTCGTGGGGTCGTGAGGGGCAAAGGAGACAGAGCTTAAAAATTGGAGTTATTATATAAGTGTTGGCTGTAAAAAGTGAGTGAACAGCTTTTTCTTTCCCCCACGAGAAAAGCCTGGCTGTGAAATATGGAATAAAGATACATTTTTACAATCTGAACTCACATCTGTAGAATAGATAGAAAACCACTTCAGAAGTATTATAACAAAGTCGTATTACTAATACTTAGAAATTTAATTCATTAGACATTTGTATCTGTGAGACCCTTTTTGCCCAGGAAATTACTTGCTTAAATTTTCTGTGTAATTAAGTGTGAAATTTTCTTGATGATCATTTGTTGTTATAGAATATTATCTTATAATTATTTTTTACAAAGTACAATTTTTAGGGCATTGCCAGTGTGCAAGGGGTTAGCTATTGAAAAAAAAATCCAAATTTATGATAGGGAAACAGTAACAATTTTAGTCTACTTTCTAATATGTGTAAAAAATAAATTTCTGTAGGGCTCTACAAGCAAATACTCACGAAGTCATGCTTGGCAGTGAGACACAGGAAAATGGGTAGACGGTAGAAGTATATAATAAAAATTGCATCAAGACCTCAGGTGTTGTCAGTCTCAGTTCAGTCAGATCCTTGAGAATTGTCATTTGCCACCTGTAGCTTATGCATTGGCACTGCAGAAAATGTCTTTTGTTTGATTTTCTCAATAAAATTAGTATTGTTACACTTTTTATGTTTTTATTTAGTTTTTGTCGGCGTTCGAGTCTAGTTTTGTCAGCTGTTGTAATCCAGGTTTCACGCTTCAGGTCTTTAGATAATATCATCTTATTGAGAAGTTTGCAGAAGGATTTTCTTGTTTTCTCGGTGGTTCTCGGTGGCTCAGCTAAAGTCAGTGAGTGGAAAATTTTCTTTGATTGGTTTTTGAAGATACTAAATAAATCCTGTCTCAACCTAACAGACAGCTGCCTTTTTCTTCTCTTCTTTTGTATTTTTGAACATGAAGTGAGGGTCATATTGACTGGAAGATCACTAAAGAAGGCTAAGCCTCAGCACGAGTCTTCCAAAAAATGGGCTGTGCTAAAATTGCATGTAATCCTCCAGCATTTGACACATTAAACCAAACTGAGTTCATAACACATTTTAAGAACAGCTTTCTTGGTTACTCATTTGACCATTCCCATGCTCCTCCAGGAAACAGACAAGGTTGTGGAGGATGGCGATCACGACTGGAAAAGAATCAGGTGACCCATGAAACACTAGACTGAAGAACAAAATGGGCCTCTAGGATGGCTAGTGATTTTGTGCGTTTTGGGGGGAGACCTGATAAAATTGAGTGCAATTTAGTAATTCCTTTATAACAACCCTGTTTCTGTCTTATAGGACAGTCTCACCGTCAAGCTAGTAATAAGGGACCTGGTTCGAGTGGATCCAAAAGGAGCTGGCTAGAGTAGCTACAAATAACCTGCCGTTGGTTTAGATAGTGTCCGAGATTTGGATCGTGTCCAAAGACTTCTCTAGTTTTGAATTAGGCTTTGGGGGAAGTTGCATAAACTCTGTTTAGGCCCCTTTGATACAGTGTGATGTGATAGAATGAGATACCTTGGGCAGGCCAGTTCACTACTCTGACATCTGTCCTTCTTTATAACATGGGGATGACCTTTGACCTGCTACTCCGTGGTGGATCCGTGTTCCATCGGTGTGATTTTTTTCTTCCATCCAGCACAGAGACGGCACTTGGGGTTGTCTCAATCAAGCATCGGGCGTCGGGGATGCCAGAGAAGCATTACCGCTTTCCTGATAATTTTGTGTTCTTGATAAATTACTGTCCCATGTCCTTTTCTTCTTATACGTGAACTTGCTGAGGTCCTTTATACTACAATTCATGCGTAGTAGAGACTGACTACTTTATACTCTCTTTGGGTTATTTGTAATTTTAATTCTTGTGAGACTTGTATGATATGATTATCAGCCATGTAGCGTCAGTAAGGGAATGTTGTTATTAAAGAGATGGGAGTTTATGACAGTGAATCCATGAAAAAGGAGGGAGGATCTTTGAAAGCACCGAGGTTTCCATACTGATCCATGCCAGTGCCATCAATTCTGATCCAAACTCATTCGTCCATGATGAAGTAACGTATGTGAAAATGCCTTGAAAACATCAAACATCATCCATATGTAAGATCCCAGGATTGTGTTGGGCCTTAAGTTCCTCTAGAACAGCCGCCTCATCTTACAGAGAAGGAGGCTGAGGTCTCACAGTTGAAGTCATTTGTCTAAATGGCAAAACCGGGATCAAACCTAGCAAATCCTTGGCTCTCTCCCCTCTATGATGCTGCCTCTGATGAAGATGATGAGGGCAATCTGAAAATACTGAGTTCTAGTACAGTGTTAGAGGAATGATACTGGTTTTGGAAGAAGACCTGAGAGCCAGCCTTGCTGCTCCCTAGCTATGTGACCTTGGCTCAGTCATTCTTCCAGAAGGGTCTTGAACCCGTTGCCCCTGTATCTTTTTCTGTCTTTTCTGTGCTAGTGTGTGATGTTGGTTTTTTCTTTGTTTTTTTTGTTTCCTAGGTTGGGAATTTAAGGTGGTAGTTTTTGTTGCTGTTCCTTTTTTTGGTGGTCGTGATTATTTAAAGGGGAAGCAGGTGAGGGGAATTGAAGGGTAATTGATAAAAAGACCTTAGTTTTCCCTTTACTATTTATAAGAAATGAGTGTATAAACACATTCTTTCTGGGGAGCTACTGAAAGGAGTGACCTAGAAAGCAACTGACATTCAGAACTGTTTATCACATGGAGTGCATTGCAGCCAGATTAGTAAAATGCTCTTGCACTGGGTCCTCCATTGAGATACAGACAGAACCCTCTACTGTACTATTATTTTACATATATTCCCCTAGTTTCAATCTCAGTGGTAGTATATGATTTCTTTTATGATATGAAGTCTAGAGCTCTTTCATTAAGTATGAAGACGGCATGAAGTTGGATGAATTAGTCACAATTATGGATATAGAAAATAATTCAGAATGGCGTTACTAAATTTGACAAATTGTTTGTTTTTTTGAGGGGGGAAGACAAGGCATTTGGGGTTAAGTGACTTGGCCAAGGTCACACAGCTAGTAAGCATGTCAAGTGCATGAGGTCATATTTGAACTCAGGTTCTCCTGACTCCAGGGTTGGTGCTCTGTTCACTGTGCCAGCTAGCTGCCCCAACAAGTAGTTTTAAAAAGAAAATCAGTCATTATTAATCTAAAACCGTTAGTGATCCTAACAGTGTCTTGATATTGTTAGAGCCCTGCTTTTATTTTAGCTAATTACTTATATAGCTGCCTTATTAACTCAGTAAACAAAGTTCAGCCACCTAGCTTTGGGTGCATTCTTTTAGATTTATGTGGGCAAATTATATTTATTTATTTTATGATTTGTGATTACTTCTGTAAACAGCATAGACACATCTCCATTGTGAAAACAAGTGATTAGACCACATGATCTGGAAAGTCTCTTTTAGTTCCAAAGTTCTTATTCTATGATTCTAATCATTTTCATTTGACAGATGAAAGTTAAGGGAAAAAGAGAATTTTTATTTTAATTTCAAATTTTTGAACCTTAATATTGGTATTTCATAATCCTTAAAAACCATCCCACTTTCCTGCAAAGCCTTCCCAGTAGGCACATAGAAATTTCCAAATAGAACTTCTTAAAAATTAATCTATATTACAATTTAAACAAAGGAAATGGAAAGTGTTAATTGTGAAATAATATGAAGATATTTCTTTAATGAAGACATTAAATGTGTTTTAATTCATCTCAAGAATCCCTGCATTTCCATTTGTCAAGAGACATATTATCAATTATTATAAAAAGTGACTATTTCTCTTCACAAACAAAACTTGATTATTAGAAATACTGCAGGCAGCATGGTGTGGACCTTGGAGGAGGAAAACTTGGGCTCCAGACCTATCACTGAAACGTACTGAATGACCACCAGTAAAATCAGTTAACTTCTAAGTGCCCCAGGCACTAAGACTTCTCTAAAACTTTGAATTACAGATGAAAGCTCTGGGATAACATCAACAAAAATTATAAATAGACCATGTGGTACATTTTATGTTATTCATGAAATAACTTATACAATTAACTGTAAGTATTAGTAAGCACACTTGGGTTCTGGGTCTAAGTGATTAACCATAACCCAACAACTAGAACTTTGAATAAAAAAAATTTTTTTGCTGGTCAAAGTTTATAGGAGAAAAAAAGCGACTGGCAAGAGAGCAGACTTACTTGGGATTTAATTTAAAGTGTCCAGGACATGTTTTGGTGAGGTCATTGCATTCTATAAAATCTCCTGTAGTTGTTCCATAAGGCATCATTTATAAACTCTTCTGCTCATCTTTGAAAGTCTCAGTATAATCTAACCACACTCTGTCCACCTCTTATTTGCTTGTTCTCCAGTAGGTGGGATTTTAAGCCAGGAAAACCTGGGTTCAACTTCTGCCTCTGACACACACTGACTCTGTAACTCTCAGTGCTCTAGGCTAGCTGTGTCCAAAGAGAACTGGGAGCCACTAATCCATACATAGGGACTGGCTAGTTGGCACAGTGGTCAGAGCCCTGGGCCTGGAGTCAGGAAGACTCATCTTCCTGAGGTCAGATCTGGCTCTGGATACTTATCTGTGTGGCTCTGGGCAAGTCACTTAACCCTGTTTGCCTCATTTCCCTCATCTGTAAAATGAGCTGGAGACAAAAATGACTTTGAAGTTTACAGTAAGGAATGACTGAATGATTTAGAATGTGTAAATATGATATCAACCTTTAATTCATTTAGTAGTGAACAGAAAAATTTAAGTGATACTCAAAAGTAATGAATGATTTTAAAATTATTTTTTAAATTATTTAAAATTTTAATTTTTAAATATTATTTGAGGATCAATAATCCAGCTAGTAGATTATTCAAGATTATTCAAGTCCTCCCCTTCAAGCCTATTGCTGCCTTTGGCTACCTCAGATCTGTCCTGGAGGTTTTCCTCTAGGTCTTTCAATGTTATGTTGGTACAGGTACAGCATAGGTCTGGCCATCTATGATTTCTTATTCTCATGACATAATGGCCTCCTTTTATGGTCACAAATCTCTCAGATGATATTTTCTGCATGACAGAAGATTTTGAGTTTTTACATATTACAAGTTATTGTCCTGTTTCTGTGGGATTCTTGATTTGTGAAAGAATTTTATAGTTGAGGGGATGGTTTGAATGTGTGCTTGATGACTAAGATCCAAATCGAGGTGAATATGTAAAGCACATTGAATTTTTAGTTATCTGAGGAGTAGTAGGGATAAAAGGGATAACTGAAACCCATGGCTGAACCAGAACCCTGATTTTAGCTGTCAAGTTCTGCCTCTTCAGCTAAATATTTAAGTAACGTCTGAACATTAAACAGAACGATACAGATTTTTTTCCCCTCTCTCTTCTTTTAGTAACTGTTCTAAAAGGGATAAGAAGAACCAAGGGCCAGAAGGCAGCATTTAGTCATTCTTTATTGGAAACGTATGGAACATTAATGGGAATTTTCAGATCAGTATTGGGAAAAAACGTGTGCATCTTTTCAAACTGTAATTTTTGAAGAGCAGAAAAGAAGTTACAAAAGCTTAAAGAATCAGTGGCCATGAAAGAACATTTAAGACTCTAGAGACCTGACTTCTTTCTCATTACCCTGTAAACCCAAATCAGCAGGCCCAGAAAGAGGTGAGGAAACTCAGTATCACTTCACAGTTCTTTCTCCACAAAACATGAAACTTATTATGAAAATTTATATTTTTAATTGGTTATTGTTGAAATCATCATTCATTTTTAATCCTCAAATAATTAGCATGCCATGCATTTAAAAATAAGAATAGAACAGCCTGAGAAGTTGGTGTGTACTGTATACTTACCTAAGAGTTATTGCTAAGGCCCTTCTAGAAGTCACAGAGTCTTCGAGTAGAAAGTGAACTTGGAGGGCTTCTACATAGATTGGATTACTTTTAAACTCCGTGAGGATAGGACCGTAGCTTTCCTAAAAACGTATCCGCTTTCTCCACTGCCTGCAGTGCAGCGAGTTGGAAACAGCCCTCGTATTTACTGCCTTGAATTTCCTAGTTCTGTTTTCATCGTGTCTTTAGTGACAGACTCTGGCCATTCATGGGGCTAATCTTGAACTTTGTTCATTTGGATTTGCTGAACTGAAACTTGCCCGCATTTCCCTTCAGCCATGCTGTCCATTCGTATTCCCCCATCCGTATTTACTCTCTGAGAACGGGCACAATAAATATCTATTCCTTTTTGTGTAAATATTAGGAAATGTTAATAACTTACTCAGTCTCTTTGCCTCACCTTTCCCCTCTCTAATCTAGCCTTCACACAGCTGCTAAACTAATTTTCTTAAAGAGCAGACCTGATTGTGTCATTCACCTCATCGATAAACTCCATTTATTCCCTGTTACCCACAGAATCAAATATAAACTTCACTGCTTGACATTGAAAGCCTGTCACAACTTGGTTCCAACTTTGCTTTTGTCTTAGTTGCTCCAGGACTTACAATAGTGCTGCCACACTTGTAGTAAATACTTTTTGATTGAGGAAATGCAGTTAATCTGGCATAACCTGTTTTTGATGAAGCCAAGCTGGCTCTTTGTGATGACTTGTCTTTTTCTGGAAGTATCCTTTAATAATATATTCTTTAATTTTGCTGGGAATTTAAGCCTAGCTGATAGATTCCAGTTTATAGACTATACTCTTCCACTAAAAAAATTTTTTTTTGAAAAGTGGAACAATACTTATCTTTTGCTAGCTCTATGGCACCTTTCCCATTGTTCAGCAGTCAGCATTAGTTAACCATCTAGATCAGGGGTGGGGAACCTGTGGCCTCCAGGTCACACATGGCCCTCTAGGTCCTCAAATGTGGCCCTTTGACTGAATCTAAATTTCACAGAACAAATCCCTTAAAAAAGGATTTGTTCTGTAATACTTGGACTCAGTCAAAAGGCTGTACCCAAGAACCTAGAAGGCCACATGTGACCTCCAAGTCACAGGTTCCCCAACCTCATCTAGATTGTCTGAGCTCCATAAGGACAGTTGGATGCTCTTTGACACTGTCCCTAATTGTCTTAATTTTCATTTTCCTAATAATCACTTTTGTACTGCAAAAATAAATGTTGAATCTAATTGAATTTCTGAGTTGAAGAATTATAAATTTGTGGAGGAAGCGATTTTTTAATTAATTTTTTTTTGATCAGTAAAAATCCACCATTTTTCCCTCTTTCCACCCACTTGAGAACGAAGGAAAAAACAAAATTCCCATTTTAAAACATGTATAGTCAAGCAAAACGTATTTCTTCATTCGTGATGTTCCAAAGAAAAAAAATTGTGTTGTGTGCATCTGAGAATGTGATAATGTATATGTACGTGTGTGTCTTATTGTCTATTCTGAGTCACCTCTCTATCAGAAGGTAGGTAGGATATTTCATCATTTGTCCTCTGGAATCACTATGCTGAACAGAGTGCCTAATTAAGTCTTTCACAGTTGTCTTTACAAGGGACAGGGACAAAGTAGAGAATGGAACAAGGGGGTGGGCAGGATAGGAAAGAGGGAAATATAGTCAGTCTTTCACAATATGTCCATTGTGGAGATGTTCTGCATAACTACACATGTATGGCCTGTATTGAATTGCTTGTCTTTCCTATTGGGGTCGGGGACAAGGGAGGAAGGGAAAGAATCTAGAATTTAAAGTTCTATAATAAAATGTTAAAAATATATGTGTGTGTGTGTGTGTGTGTATTTATTATTATTAATTACATGGAACTGGGAATTAAGATATACAAGCACTGGGGTAAGGAGATCCATCTTGCCCTACTGGAAAGTCAGAGGAGTGATGGGGGAGGACACAGGAGAGAGCAGATTGGGGGAGGGGCTATACAATGGGATCACTGTTTTGGGGTGGTGGGTAGGGGAAAGATGGGGAGAAAATTTGTAGCTCAAAATCTTGTGGAAATGAATGATGTAAACTAAAATAAACAAAAGTTAATTTAAAAAAAATAAAAAAACTTAGTTTTCTTTACATTTTTGTGGTAATTGTATAAGTTATTCTCCTGGTTCTGTTGATTTCACTTTGCATTAGTTCTTACAGATCTTCTCAGGTTTCTCCAAAATTATCCCCTTCACCATTCTTTGTAGCACAGTGGTATTCCATCACATTTATATACCATAGCTTGTTCAGCCATTTTCCAAGTGATTGCCATCCTCTCAGATGCCCACTCTTTGCCACTTCAAAAAGAGTTACGCTTTTTGTGAATCTGGAGTGAGTTTTGCTTAAAACTCATCCCTTCCTTAATCTGTCTTCCTTTTAATTCTTCCTTCTCCCCTTTCCCTCACTTTCCCCTTTTGAATAAAAGATATTTCTGCATCCAGCTCTGTGTGTATATTCTTCCTGAGGAGGAAATGTTTAGAGTTGGGCTTTAAAGGAAAGATAGGAAATCACTGGGGAAAAGGGTAATGAAATGTTTGGGCAAGGTAAGGCAGAAAATTGTGAAACATTGTATAAAAGATGGAGTCCATTTTGACTGAAGCATAAGAGTATAGTATGGAGAGAGAGAGAGAGAGAGAGAGAGAGAGAGAGGCTTAAACTCTGAAGATAGATTTTGGCAGATCTTCAGTGGGACGCTAAGAAAATTGAACTTCACTCAGTAGATGCGAGGGAGATATCAAAGACCTTTGATAAGCAGGGTGACAAGGGCCAGATTTCTGCGTGAGGAAACTAAGTCTGGCACCAGTTTAAAAGTTAGCTTTATGGGGAAAGAGTCTATGTGGGAAGATCTATTAAGAGCTTGTTGTATTATTTTTATTTATTATTATTATTTTTTTGCAGATCAAAGCATACTATTTTCACTTTATTTTTTTCATGGTTTTTTTCCCCCCTTTGGTCTATTTCTTTCACAACATGACTAATGTTGACAAATTAGAGGAACAAGGAAGAATTTCCCTTTAAGATTTATGGATTGATGGATAGGGGAGTTCATGAACAAACAGTGGATAAGATTGACAGTAATAAAATGGACATTTTACGTTATGTAACATTGAAAAAATTTTGCACATGTAAAACCAATGCAACTAAATTAAAAGGGAAACAACTTGGGGGGGCATTGCAGCAAGTTTCTGTGATAAACATTTCATTTCCAAGATTTACAAAGATTTGATACAAATTTATGAAAATAGCCATTTTCTAACTGATAAATGGTCAAAGGATAAGAACAGGCAGATCTCCAAGGAAGATATTTAAGCTATCAACAGGCATATGGGGAAAACGTCCCAAATCACTATTAGAGAAATACAAATTAAAGCAGATCTGAGGTTTTAACTCATACCCATTAGACTACATAAAAATGCCAAAAACAGACGATGACAAATGTTGGGAAAAACTAGAGAAAACCAGGCATACTATACATTGTTGATGGAGCTGTGAATTGGTGCAGCCATTCTGAAAACCAATTTGGAATTATACCCAAAAGTCATTGAACTGTGCATGTTCTTTGACCCAGAGATACCAGTACTAGTCCAGTGTCCTGAAGAGATAAAAGGAAAATAAGACCTACGTGTATAAAAATGTTTATAGCAACTCTTTTCATTTTATACAGACACTGGAAACTGAGGGGGCATCCTACTGGGGATGGTAAACAGAATAAGACTGTGCCACCCAAAATGTCAAGGCAAACTGGGAAGACCTCTATGAACTGATACAGAGTGAAGTTAACAGAACTATGAGAACAATTTATATAATGACATTGGAGAGGGAAGCAGCAAACCATCTTTGTCAAGAGCTTACTATATGCAAGGTTCTAGGACAACTCCAAGGGACTCGAGGTTGAGGGGGCTCTCTACATCCAGAGAGGGACTTGTAGAGTCTGAGTGCAGACTGAAGCAAACTACTTATTCTCTCTCTTTTTCATTTTGTTTTGTTCTTTCTCGCTGTTCATTCCATTGGTTATGATTCTTTACGGCTTGACTAATGTTTAATGTGAAGATACATGTAGAACCTATATCAGATTGCATGCCACAGTGGGGGGTAGGGGGAAGAAAATTTGGAACTCAGGGGATTGTGGAACTGAATGTTGTAAACTAAAAGTAAATAAATTTAAAAAAAATTAAAAAGAGCTTATTGTATTATCACCTATTCGTGGCAATGAGAATTGAGAGAAGACAGATGTTGGTGCTATTGCCACAGTAAGAACAGTAGGACTTGGAACCTAATGAGATATTTCAAAGGCAGGAATGGGGGTGGGAAGAAAAAGCTGAAGATAACATTAAGATTTTGAACATGAGAGATTGAGTAGTGCCATTGCCAGAAATGATAAAGTCAGAAGGAGGAGGAGGTTTTCGAGAAAATACCAGTTCAGCTTCAGTCATACTCCATTGGAGGTCTGTATAGTGCAAGGAGGTGGTTGGGAATGAAGGTCTGTGCGCTTGGGAGAGTGGTCAGTGTAGGAAGTGCAGATTTGATAGTCATTTGGATAGAGGTGAGAGTTGAAAATGGAAATGACTGGAATTGCCCAGGTAAAGAGTGGGTCGAGAGAAGTTGGCTGAGAATAGCTTCTTGGGGGTAATCTCCTGTATCAGTCAGGGACAGGAGAAGGAGCCAGGGAAGGAGAGAGACAGAGAAGCAATTATGGGATAAGAGGAGCAGAGGAAGTTGATGAGTAGAATTTTTCTACTCGTATTGTGTTTGGAGATGAGGTCATAGGTTATAATCATAGGTAACAGTGGCGTAGAAGGTACAGAGTCACATAATGGGGCTGAGAGAAGAGTAAGTGGTGAGGACATTGTCTTCTGTCTTTTCTGTGTATCCGTTATGGACCCCTTTATTTGATTGCTGACGCCCCATTAGAATGTAAGCTTCTTGCGAGCAAGGGCTGTCTTCATCTTGCTTTGTGTTTCCAGCTACAGTGCCGTGCCCATCTGGCACATGGTCAGTGGCTTAACACGTTCTTGTTGATTGATGGCAGGGTTATTCACGCTAAGGAGATCATACATCTAAGGTTGAAGTCATGCGTTTTGTTGATTGTGTTCGTGTAAGTAAAAATACCATTATTAAAAGGTTCTGCATCATCACCAGCTCCCATTTGGTGACTGTGCCAGGCAGCTCTGGGTCTAAAGAAAGACAAAACTGTAACCCCTGTCCTGATCTTCTAGTAGACAAGACAACATTATTGACTCATGGCCAAGCCATAAGAGCTGTGCCGTATCGGCTTGTTTAAAAGCAGATTTTGTAACATTAAACTTAGCTAAACCTTTCCAAGCTCTCACCCTTGAGGCCCACTACCCGGATGGATGAGTGTCTCTCTTGGCCCATTAGTCTAAACAGGTTCTCACCTTGCTCTACAGTCTGCTCAACCCCAACTTTCCTAAGTCCCCTTTTGCTACGCTACTGACTTGTTTTCCTCCACCCATATATGTTCTCAACAAAGGTGCACTATGGTGATTCCTTTTATATAAATATTGAAAAACGCAATAAATCAAGTCATGTCAGTGATTAATTGAAGAAATAATGTACGCGCCCACTGTGATCAGAGCACTGCTGAGGGTTGGGGGGAAGAGAAGGCCTAGATAAGGCACCTTTCCTTCCTTCTTTACTCTCCTAGAGTCACAGTCAAATCAGTACCCAAATTCATAATTCATTTTTACCTGAAAAGGTGTGTCAATCTATTCCCCTACAAAGCCCTTATTTACCACATGCTTCCCTTTCTGAGCTACAAATTCCCGTTCCCACCACTCCCCTACTCCCTCCTAGAGTGGAAGCGCCTTGAGGACCCGGACTGTGTTAGCTTTTGCTTTAGTGTTATATCCCCAGTGCTTAGCAAGGGTTAAGTACTTAATTAAATCCTTTTTTTCATTCATTTTGTAACTAATAATCCTGTATAACAAGATGCTGTTATCTTGTTATACATATCCATGCATATCAGATATTCTTGGTCATTGAAAGAAAAGATTGCATCCTTTATGAAGCATGTCTATTGGAGGGGAAGAGGAACTGAGCACTGGGTAGGTAGCTGAGCACTTCTGGCTACACCCCTTGGATTGCTCAGGAAAGCAGCGATATCCCAAAAGTTCTAGGAGCTAGTAAAGGAGGAGGAATGGTTTCAAACAATTAGATTTTTTAAATCTTTGCATAGAATGAATAAAAATAAATGAGTTTACTCAGACACTACTTCTTTCCCCTATTGGGAAATTAATTTGTAACAGAAGAACTGGGCATTGGCTCATTTTCATCCTACTGCAGACAGATTTCATAGAGTAATCGCATTCTAGAGCACAAAGGGACCTTAGTCCAGCCTTTTGTTTTATATTTTTAGCAATGTGTTCATTATGACTGTATTTATTCTACTATAAGATGATTAGTTATAATAGAATTTGATCTGCACTTGAGAGTGTTAGTGAATCCAAATATCATTAATAGGGGTTGAGGAGGCTCAGTAACTCCAGCAATTATGAGATGGTAGATACACCCTTTATACTTATTACTTATGACCCTTTCTTTACTTTTTCCCTTCCCTCAACAGATTTGCATCTGCTGGAGATGATGGAGTTATATTTTTATGGAATGCTCAGGTGTGTGCTGCTTTTAAATGGATTATATAATAAAAATACAATTAAATAGATGAGTCAAATTATATGCACTGTATACTTTTCTGCTTTCAGACATTAAACTATTGATATTTTTGTACTTATTCATAACAAACTAATTCCAATAAATACATAAAGGAAAAATATCTCAAACATTCCCCCACATTGGTTTAGGCTTATTGATTGTATATTAAGTGTGGAAATCCCTCCAGGGAGAGCCACCATTCCCTAATGCAGCAGTTCCTCTCTGTGTCTTAATGTCTCAAGCCTTCAACAGAGACATTAGGTGCCTTGCTTATGGTCAAACCAGCTGATGTGTCAGAGGCAGAATTTAAAGCCAGCTCTTCTGGACTCCGTAGAGGCCCTCTATTTCACTACACAATGCTGTCTGCTTCTAACATAAAAGAAATGTTAAAAATATAAGAAGTCAGGCTCTGTCTTGCTGTTTGAGCTCCTGGAATGTTTTCTGTTGGACTTTTTGGAACCTGAAGAGAAATTGGCAAACGTTTTGAAAAGCAGGAGAGGACAGTATAAAGCCATGAAAAGTATAGAGACTCTGCAAAGTGTGTACATCACCTTGTGTAAGCAAGATTTATAGTGAATGCTAAGAGCAGTCTGACGACTCGCAGCAGCCTCAGTATTGTTAGTGTGAGGCTGATATCTTCGTCTTTCGTCCGGCTCACTCTAACTCCTGAAACTTTTTTCCTAGTACAGTTGTAAGTGTAAAATACTGAAATCTAGAAATGGTTTCCTGTATTGTAATCATGAAGATAATTTTTCTCCCACCTTGCAAAGCTGTGCTTCTCCACCGTGCTGACTTCCAGTCAGAGTGATACTGTATCTGAGGGCACTGAGCTCGACGGCTCTGACAAAGTGGAAATTGGCTGCAAAGTTGCCGATTATTATTGGCAGTTCTATTCATTGAAATCTTTTGTGGCCCCAGATTTGTGGTTCCTTGCATGACTGCTTGTCCACCAGTGAGCACAGCTGTTTCATCATCGTGTATGCAGCAACATTTTGTGGCAAAAAGTCACCTTTTCTTTTTAATCTTGGAGAAGTCGGAGATTTCATTGAAATGCTGTCTAGTTGTCCAAACTGTGAGGGAAACAGCTTAAGCTTATTATATGTGGTCTTAAAGTAGATAGCATCAGTGACACATAGTTTTTTTTTTTTTGAATGACTTGTTTATTTACTTTTAGTTTACAAGATTCAGTTCCACAATCACTTGAGTTTCAGATTTTCTCCCCTCCCTTCCCCCCCCCCCATGGTAGCGTGCAATCATGTACAGGTTCTGCAAATACTTAGTGACACATAGTTTTGGCCTTACTTAAAAGCAATATTAAAGTGTTTCCAGTGTAGTGTCGAGGTTTCCCTGTATTCCAGAAGGCTGTGCTTGGGAGCTTCCTTTGACATATCCTACCCCATTGGAAAGGCTGCTGATAGGGGCTGTGATGGCTGACAGATGAAATGACAGGGGAAAAAAACGGTTCAGTCTTCTGAGCATATCAGTTTATTTAGCTACACGTGGTGCCATGTTGGTGACACCAGATTTGGTGACGTGCTTTAGACCATAATGGCTCTTGATGATCCTTTATTCAGTGGTACATGGCTTGCAGTGTGTCTCAGGTCAGAAGTACCAGCGCTGGTGAAATCATAGATACTTGAAATATTTTTGTTGAAATTTGTCCATAAGATATTGCACCACATTAGCAAGTACAGAGAAGTTTAAGTTGTTAATGGTGGCCTAATGGGAGCATTTTTAAAGTTGTCAGTTATATGATATAACTGGTATCCAAGTTCCATGAGATTAGAGTTAGATGGTAGATAACTTAGGGCTGTTACAGCAGCACTATCTCTGTGTCTGTCTAACAAGTGTGTAAAGAATGCTGTGCCATTCTGTTAGAGAAGAGCTATGAGTTGCTGGTGGCTTCTGTTAGTTGCTTTTGGTCACTTGGCAAATTTCTGTTATAATGTAGAAAATCGAAATGAAGTTCAGTTCTATGTTACAATTTTGAAATATAATTTGTGGATGCTTTCTATGTGGTGATTCCTCTTAGGATTGTCACTTGAAATTATTTAATGTATGAAATCAGAACCTTTTAATGTTACTTTTTTTTTCCAGACAGGAGAAAAGATTTTTGAGCTTCACGGACATACACAGAAAATAACAGCTATAACGGCATTTCCTCCCGTGGATTCTTACGAAGATAAAAGTCAGTTGATCTTAACGGCTTCTGCTGATAGGACTGTTATTGTATCCTTAAAGCTGAAGGAAAAGGAATAAGTTTTACTGGGAATGGAGAGTTTGTGGAGACCAGGGAAACAAGGGTTAGCTTTGAGTTTCTAGAGACTGGAGTTTAAACCCACAGTATAATAAGAACAATCATATTTTCATTTTTGTGAGACAGGTTTAAAATGCCTTATGTATACTATCTCATTTGACCTTCACTACAACCGTATACATTAGGAAGGATAAGTCTTGTTATCTGTACCCATATCTTATGGGTATAGAAAATGAGACTCAAGGTTTTGTACAGGTTTTCTGTAACTAGAAGATGCAGGGGCAGAGCTTGAATCCAGGCTATCTGGTTATCCAGACTGATGCTCCTTCCACTGCATTGGTCTTTTAAAAAATATTAAGAACCCACATGGTTAGTAGTTTATCTTGTGAAGTCTGGACAAGCAAGTTGTCTGGTTACAAAATATTTTTCCAAAGATGATCTATTTCACTTAAGTTCTTTTACTTAAATTTAAATATAGGAAAGTGAGATTTTCTTTCAAAATTTCTATGCTGACATTTTCAGTATTGTTGATTTGGTTTTCTTTTAACTTCAGGGGAGTAAAGATGAATGGGAATCAAATTTTGAGTTTTTGATGTTAGTTTTGAAAATAGAACCTATCATTAATAGGCCATAGCAGGAAAAACTTCAATTTTTGGCAGATATGGATATTGCTGTATGAAAGAAATCTCTTATGGTGAGGAAAATAAGAGATGTTATCCCCAGGGTCAAAGACTTAACATCTCAGGTTAGTGGCTAGAAGGTGCCTTTGGTACCATCTGAGACTAGAAGGGAAACTCCTTGAGGACAGAGACTGCTGCTTTTTTTGGTCTTTGTTTCCCCAGTGCCTGATCCAGAATAGGCACTTGTGATAAAAGCTTGTAGATGACTAAATCCAGTCCAGCGTTTCTCATTTACACATGAGGAAACTGAGATGAAGAGAAAGGAAGGGGTTTTCTCAAGGACACAGAGAGAGGAGGACGTGGAGCCAGAGCCCGACTTCAGGCCCTTTGGCATTAGCTGGCGCGCTCATCAGTGTCCCTGGTGGCCTCTGCTCTGCTCTGGGCCTTCTGTTCTTGGGAAAGAGAGGGAAAACTTCCCGGAAACTTGAAGTCTTAGGTTTTTAAAGAGTTTGGAAGATGCTTGTGAGACCCAGAATCTAATAATGTTTACCCACGTTTCTAATACTGACAGTAGAAATGTTTCAAAAAAGGGCAGCGTGTGATACCACAGAATCTCATTGATTCCTCCCAAGGGGAGGTTCAGATGAGTTAGAGAATACTTGGAAAGAAATGTAGTGTTATTGCCTTTAATACATATATGTATATATATATATATATACATATATGTATGTGTATATGCATAAATATATGTATGTATGTATGTATGTGTATATGTAAATATTGCCCTTTGAATTAACTGTTAGTATTATGATTTCTAGGTAGCCGTCTAGTGTGACCTCCTTACTGAATAAATAAGACTCATTTGTAGACAATAGGATCAGTTCCTTTACTATTGAAGGTTCTTCTGAGTAAGTTAAACATCTGTTTAATCCCTTAGCGGTATTAATTTAATGTACAATTCTTTCAGGACTAGCGTGTAATTAAACCTTAGACTACATTAGGCTAAATTATCACAAACAACTAACAGTGGCTAAGTAGTTAAAATTTCTTTGTATTTTTTAATTCACCTCTATGTGCTTGCTCACTCTCTCCATATATACCTATATTCATATGTGTGTTTCTACTTGTCTTGCTATCTTTTTATCTGTGTGTGCGTGTGTGTGTGTGTGTGTGTGTGTGTGTGTGTGTGTGTGTGTTCTAGTTTGGGGTAGTTAAGAAAAACAAAAAAGTTATATCTCAGGGATGTGGAAAAAAAATCCACTGCTTTTTGATATCTGTAAATAGTCTACCAGCAGGATTTGCATTTTTCACCATGATAAGAAGACATTTTGCATAATGAAAAACAGGGTTAAGGATCAATCTGGCCCTGTGGTTTCGCTGGTTTGGGGAGATTCTGGATTACAAAACATCCTCTCCTGCTTTCTCTGCAGTTTAGAGTCTGAGAAAGGTCATAGAGCACCTGGGTTCTCAGAATGTGAGAGCCCCAAACTCTTTGCATATTTGCCCATTAAAATACTCCTCCTTTTTCCAAATACAGATCTTTGTGTGACCAGATTTTCTCTGTATACTTTAACTGCAACAACATAATGCAGCAGATTGAATGTAGAAGCAGATATAAAAACCAAGTCGTCTTCTAAAGCCAGACATTAAAGAAATTTGCGAAGCATGTAAAACAGTGCTAGTCTGGCTTTTTTTGTTTGGAAAATACATTTTTCATGAAAAATCGATTAACATGTAATAGATTAATTATTGTTATTTTAATGAGTTAATAAATATCTTAAAATTGATCGTTTTAATTTCTTAATGTAGTAAATATGGATAGATATAACTCACATAAAACAAAGTTCTTCAGGGTCCTCAGTAATTTTTAAGGGTGTAAAAGGGACCTGACACCAAAAAGTTTGAGAATCTTTGACTTAGAGCACTAAGAAATTATGTGACTACAGATCACACAGCCAGTGTGTCTTAGAGATAGCACTTGAACCTGGGCCTTCTTGGCTTAATTAATGATAATGGTCATTTATTAGTATAAAGATGTTCTTGATTTTTGTAGTGGAAAGAGAACTGGATCTGGAGTCCCAAGATGTGGGTTCAGATCCTGGTTCTGCCACTTAGTACCTGCATGACCTAGGGATTTGTTTTATCTCTTTTGGCCTTCCTTTCCTAGACTACAAATGAAGGGGTAGCTGGTTCTGATGGATACTAAAGTCCTTTCTGGCTTCAAATCTACAATTGTACGATATATGTAAATCTCACAACTTTGTGCCAAATCTCTTTTGGCTGTTTTGGGTGATTTGGTAATAGTATTTCTTGGACACATGATGCAGAATGAGAAATGCATTTTTGAACAGAGCTGATCTGGGGACTCGTTTTGCTTGACTTTTGTACTCCTTCCAAAGGTTTGGTTTTGTTTTTCATCGTCAGGAGAAGGTCAAGAAGAGAACAGAAAGGCTTGTTAATTGAAAAAAAAGTTTAAAAAATAGTGATGTCTCTAAATACATTGTTGCAGACGACGCCCCTGCCGCTCCACTCATTGAGCTAATATATGTGAGGTTACTTCTATATTATTAAAAACACTAGAGTTAAAAATTACTTATAAATGAATTATAGCAGAAGGAAGAAACTTGGTATTTAAAACAGTTAACAAGATGGGCGTCTCATAGTAAAGACCAAATTATGTTCAGAAACAACTTTGCCTTTCCTTAACCAGTTCAGATTTGGGATTGTGATACTGGCAGACAAGTTCAGAAAGTGTCGTGCTTCCATTCCACAGTCAAGGTAAATGGGGGGGGGAGGGGGTAGTGGTGGTGTGATTTGCTTTTATTGCTTGGTCTGAGAAATATTAAATCATGCAACAGAGAAAGTAAAAATTCCTATATTGGTACATTGCTTTATAGAACCCTACAGTTCTTTGAAGTTTATGCATTTTGTGTGTATAGGTAAGGAGGATATGTTTCATCTGTTTCTCCAAGGCTCAAGGGTGAGGGTATTTACTGCTGAAGGCCATGGGGTTTTCTCAGGCCCTAATCCAGGGAAGTCTCAATCCTGTGTTAGCCCCATTTATAGAAAAAGACTCCCCAGGTGATTCTGCTGCCAGAAAGCATATTGTTCCTTCAAAGAAGTGTTTGCCTGAGTACCAGTTTATCCCACCTCAGATGGTGAATGAGGGGTGTAAGAGCAGGCAAGAGGAGGAAGGGGTTGTCCAAGCTCTTACCTACACCTCTAGAACACACTGGGGCAGTGTGGTAAGAATAAGTGCTTGGAGGATCACACATGCCAGTTTTATTATGGCACTCATTTCTTGGCTGAACACTCGAGAGAATCCTGGGAACCTTCTCTGATAAGCATAGCTGGACTTAGGCCTTGCGTTCTTCATGAATCCAGAAATGAGTACAACCTCCTGAGGCCTTGTTCCTTATCTTGAAGGACATTTTCAGCTGCCCAAGAATGAATTTGTGAGTAGCGTGGACTGGTTTGGTGTTTTCCCTTAAGAACTCTCTTTTCGTTGACTCTCTTCTCGTTGATTATCATTAATCATAAATACAGCTAGAAGATTTGGGATGCCTGGAAGAAGGTACATGGTACCTGGTGCCAGTCTCAGAGCTATTTCTGGGCACCCAGCATGTGTTAATTCCATTCCTGGCATGTGACTGCAGAAGTAAATGACTGGCTTCTTTAAATTTTCTCCCTTTTAAGCAGATATTATGGACGTCTCTCTCACTTTCCATTCGACCTCATTTCAGAAGAAGAGGAATGGTTTCACTTAGCCAGTTAGACTCCTAGCTTATCATTTAATGGGCTAATAAGACTTTTCCTAATTTTTTTTACTACTACTGTTATTCACAGTAGCAAAAAACCAAAAGTTGTCTGGGAATGTTCTAGCTTCTGAACGCAGTTAGGAAGTTTGGGAAAGCATGCTTCTTGATAAAGCCACGTGAGATTAACTGTTGTCTAGCGGCATACATGGCAGTCGGCACATAGTATTGTTGTTGTTCAGTCATTCCAGTCACGTTTAATTCTTGTTGGCCCCATTTGGGGTTTCCTTGGCAAAGATACTGGGGTGGTTGGCCATTTCCTTCTCCAGCTCAATTTACAGATGAAGAAACTCAGGCAAACAGAGTGAAGTGACTTGCCCAGGGTCACACAGGTAATAAGTGTCTGAGGCTGATTTTGAACTCATGAAGATGAGACTTCCTGATACCAACCCAATGCTCTACCCACTGTGCAACCCACCTGCCTTTGGCACATAATAGGTGCTTAATAAATACCTGTTTAATTGAATGGATTTATCATTTTAAAGAAAAATAAGTGGGATAATGTAACAGCAAAAAAAGAATCTCAGTATACCAGAAGGCAAGATCACTTCTTTTCTTAAAAAGAAACAACAAATCTCATGTGGCTATTTAAAAACAGTAAGACTAATTCCTCTGATTAAAAAGTTATGTTTACTAAAACATCAATGATCTATATAATAATAACAGAATTTTCTTTGAAGATTCTCATTAAAACATTGACTTCTTTCAAATCTCTCAGTTTATAGGGTCTAAAATAATTCCAATCCAAAATATCTTTTACCTTTAAACTCCTGAAAAAGCCATTCTGAAAAAGTAATTACTGTCTAGAAAAACTACATTATTCAAATTGCAAATGGTAATATAGGATTTAAAGTGCTAGGGCGTAATGGAAGATATGTGTGTGTGTATGTTTAAAGACGGGAAGAAAACATTCTCTCTCTACTTTCATCTGTTGTGGGAAAAAAATTGTCGGAAGTAGTTTAATTAAAAGTGTGTTTAATTCAGTAAATAGAGAAGCCCTTTACTGGATCCTCTGGGAGATAAAAGCACTGTCTCTGCTCTTGCAGAGCTTATAGTCTCATTCTAAAGTCACTGCATGGGGAGGGAATCAGAGTGACTTCTTTCGGAGAGTTTTAGAACATGTTTTCCTTACTATACCTGTTTTTAATTCATTTGCAGTTGGCATGTTGTAAAAGGTCACCTGGTTCTCTAACACAAACAGCATGGTTTAGTCAAAAAACTGCTTGTCTTGGAGTCAGGAGAGACCTGGGAATAAATCCTTCCTTTGACACTTCGGATCTTAGGGTTTAGAGTTGGAAGGGACTCTAGTGGTCAGCTGGTCCAATGCTGTCATTTCACAGGTAAGGAACAGTTTGTCACAGCACCCCTGAAGCGAAACTGAGAGCAAGGACAGCCTAGGACTGAGATTCTCACTGCTGGAAAGGATGAGAAACAAAGAATTTTGCAGTGATCTGCGAAGAATGTGCTGTGTTTGTGTTTCTGCCCCAACCAGGGGACTGTTATCTGTGTTCAGAAGGGAAGCTGGTTTCTCTCTTAGAATAGAAAGTAAAGGGATTGAGGAAAAATCTGTTCTACAGGTCACTAAGAAGGTATTCCTTTTTTTTTTTTAATGGAAAAAAGCTTTCGATGTGAATAGGAGCAGTGATCTGAAAAGGAAATGGCATCCTGACCTGTCAGGAAATTGGAAGGTGGTAGATTGTTAGATAAAGAAGAAAGTGAGGAAGGACTACTGAAGATTTTGAACAATAAGAGTGAGACTTTTTTCCCCCAAGAAGGGCACTGGAAGCTGTAAAGCTGCAGTAGCAGAATGGCCTCTAAAGAATGATATGATAGGTCTTCAAGGGAGGAAAGGTCACCAAGTAAGGTTAAGGGAAGGAGAGATAGGTAGTGGCGGTTAGTGACTTCCTGCACAGTTACTTGGTCAGCCATTTGTCACCCTGATGGTAACAAAAAAGTTGATCTGTTTTCCTGGAGCAAGTATCCAAAATGTGCCAGAAAACTCGGCATTTGTCATGAGTACCAGTTGATTCAGACTGGTACGACTCTATACAAAGGCAACAAGTCACAACATTGGGAGGAAAGAAGCTTTGGAAATAGCTTGAAATTCACGGGCTATAACATTCAGGAAAGGAGTCGGCAATCAAACCTGCAGCCTTAAGTGTCTGTCCACAAATTATGGGTGACAACTAAAAGAACCAGACAGCCTAAAGAGGCAAATTTGGCCTTCTGTGAATCAAGACTAATGCCCAGAACGTGGCTCTAGAAGAGGTGAGTGTAACATATTCAAAAGAAAAAGGAGAGGCTAAGGCAGTGTGTATGTGCGGGGAGTAGGTGGAGTGAAATTGTTTGTTAAGAATATATATCGTAAAGTCCAGTCAAAAACAAATGAAGAAACTGGAAACAAAGTAGATGCCCATGGACTGGACTCCACGGACTGGAGAATGGCTCGACAGACTGTGGCACATGAATGCAGTGGAACGGTCCTGTACTAAGGGCACAACAGATGTGAGGAATGCAGAGAAACATGGGAAGACGTGTCAGATTGGATAATATGTAAAGCATTTTGCAAATCCTGAAGGACACTGTAGAAATGCCAGATCTGATTATTATGAGGACCAGGAGAACGACATACACCATGATTTACATAAACATCGAGGTAAATGGAAAAATCAACAGCAGAACGATTGAAATTGAGTTCGGTGGGAATGACCAAAGTTGGTCCCAAGAAGATACATAATATAAGGTATCTCTTCCCCTTCTTTGTAGGGGTGAAGGACTGACGGTGCGTGTGGAACGCTGAATATAAATGTCGGCCTTTTTTGCTGTGTTGGTTAGCTTTGTCAAATTGTTTTTCTTTTTTATTTGTTGTAAGTGACTCTGGGAGAGGGACATTGGGAAGTGTAGGTGACAGAAAAATTTTAAAAATTCTATAATTTAAAAAAAAAAGGAGCAATATCTAGGACTAAATAAATGAATCGCATAGTAGAGAATTGGGTTATAATCTGTTGGGAGAGCTTGGAGGCAGAATTTAACTACTATTATGTGCTAATGTTGGTTCCAAACACCGTCTTGTCTTCTTTATACACTTTACATTTTCTCTGTAGAGAAACATTCTCTACCTAAATAAGGACCGCCTGATTTGACCTTCAGTGTAACTGAATCAGTGATAGGGCAAAGTGCTCTAGATGGGCTTTTCTTGTAAAACTACTCAGTCAATAATATTTGTACACTAAGTACTGCTGTTTTAAATGGGAGATTGTTAATACTATTACAGGACCCAATTTAATTTATAGCAAAAATTCAGTGATGGTTCACTTAAGCAAAAGGAGAAATATGTTTAATAACTTAGTTGCAGGCATTCCAAAGTACTGTCTTCTCATGACACAAAGGGATCCTGGGAGACTTTATCTACCTCTAATTGCATTTTATCTTTCTCTTGGTCTTAGGAAAAGAATACATTGGAAAGCCGGAGGGAGGGAAAGGAGACGATATTAAGATGTGAATGGTTTTGTAGGTCTCAGAGCTGGAATGCTTAGATTTTGTGAACATTCATCATTATTTGCCTAAACATAACTTGTTCATAAAAATGTTGAGATTTACTTAAAGGATCCTGAGAAACCTTATTTTATTTTTCAGTTTTATTCAAATGAAAATTTATTTCAGCATTGTTTTGATGTTTTTTGCATTCAGTATATTTCAAATATTTGTTTCTCCAGTGTTTGACAGTTCTTCAGAGACTGGATGTTTGGCTGTCTGGTGGTAGTGACCTCTGCGTTTGGAACCGAGAATTAGATCTCCTGTGTAAGACTAGTCATCTCTTTGATACAGGTAAAAGTAAATACTGACTGACACTTAAAAGCACAAGTTCTTCTTAAAAACTTTCCATCATTATTATTTATTATTATTAACTGTGGACAGGAAACACTCCCGATGCTGTTCTCAACTTCTCCTGCACCTGCCCCCCTCCATACAGTTCTTAGAAGTGAGAGGACACTCTCATTTGGTCAGCAGATGAGAAAAGTTTTCTTCATATGCTGCTTTTCAGCATTTGACACCTGAGGCCTGGAGAGATGGCCATACTCCATTGGGTTTCATGACCATATGAGGGCCTGAAGGTTTACCTTCTATAAGGAGAATTGGCTTCAGTATAGACGCTGAAGAAGACTTCAACTTTTTAAAATGGGACTTATTTTTGAAATTCTTCTATTGGCAAATTCACCAACAAAATCCTATTGTTCTGAGTTTTTAATTGCACATATTTTAAGTGTTTTTAGTGTCACCTATTAGCTCTTTGACCCTAAGCATAGTTGTACAGTCAAAAGAGCACCGCACCTGGATTTAGACAGTTTGAATTCCAATCTAGTTTCTTATGGTTACTACCAGAGGACAAATCATTTAACCTCTCCAGGGTCATCATCTTCAGCTGTAAAATGAGAGCAGTTGAACTGGATGGCCTCTCAGGTACCTTTCAGCTCCAGATCTAGGATCCTGTGCCCCTGAGTCTGGTAACCTCTGTGTCCTCATTTATAAATTGGAAAGGACTCCCTCCCCTAGCTGCTGTGAAATGATGCACATCAAGTACTTTGCAAGTACTTGCACGAATAAGTTATTCACATTTGTCCAGTGATGATAAGGATTTTTGGAAATGAAATTCATTTTACAAGATAAACATATTTGAATAAAAATCAGTACTTTGAAGTGACAACTCGAAAACATGTGTTGTACTGTTAAGAATACACTTTGCTGAAGAAATCCAAAGAGCTCACCGGCACACTGGGAAGAATAATATTGTGCACCTTGCTGAAGCTTACAGACAGCATGAGTACTGTGAACCACATTTACAGCTCACAGTTGGAACTGGCCTTTACTCCACAAAGATATTATAAAATATCAGAAAAATAATGAGATGGCTTAGTACATGTATATACACAAACACGACCAGGCATTGCAATTTAACCTCCCGCCTCAAGGTTTTGTTACTAACAACCTCGTTTGAATCTAGAGCATACCTCTCTGTTCTCTGCTATTATCGTAAGGTATGTCTCTTCGTTTACATGCCAGTTTTCCTTTCTGTTTCTCACACAGGCCTGTGGTTCTCTCTGCATCTTTTCCAGCAAATTATTGGTAGCGGTATTGTGAAATAATGTTTAAGAAAACGTCATATATGTTAATGGAAAAATCAGATACCATGCCATTCTTCCTTTCATCAGTGAGCCGGTGTCTGGGCCTTAGCCATTATGTGATCACAGGATGGGTCTGCTTGTCAGAGGTCCCAAGGGGTAACAAAAACCTTTAACAAGGAGTATTTCATGTGAAGGTGGAATCTATTAGAAAACTTTGAAAAGACTCCAGGCCAGTGAATTGTGATGCCACCATGCTCCGATTTTCCTGCTGCCAGCGTTCCAGGCAGTCAGTAGTGAAGAGACTTTGCTGTCAGCCCCTCTGTCCCATAACACACTCTTCTAACTCTAGTCCATTTATAGGGAGGTTGTTTTAAAGTGGTGGTTATTCTGTTCAGAGGGAAACAAAGAAGACAGTTGTTAGCTTTAAAAATTTGGTCTTTCTCTAGTTGGCCAGTGAGTACAATCAGCTTTCTTTCTCATTAGGTGTTCTTACCGTACACTAAAGATGGGACTTTAAGTAGAACTCGCTGTCACTTCTTTCTCTGAGTTGCAGCATACCAAATATTTTGAAATGTCGGAGGATTTTGACCACACTAACTCGAGTTTTGGAAATGGATACTATTAGGGATTGTTCTGTTGCGTGACCTTGGAGTTGTGACCATTTGAGCTAGAATTCTTATGGGTTACAGCTTTAGTTTCAAGATGGTGGAACCTGACGACCACCTTGCTTTATCCAGTTGTAGTTAGAGGGGTGACAGCAACATATTTTAAGCATCTGTGATTTCCTCAGTGTGGAGACTCTCACCACTGAGAGAGTGCAAACATTATATAATTTAGTAGTTGGTCTTCAAGACAGCTAGGTGACACAGTGGATAATGTTGAAGCTGGAGTCAGGAAGACTCATCTTCCTGAGTTCAAACCTGGCCTCAGATGCTTACTGTCTGTGACCCTGGGCAAGTCACTTCACCCTGTTTGCTCCAGTTCCTCATCTATAAAATGAGCTGGAGAAGAAAATAGCAAGCCATTCTAGTATCTTTGCCATGACCCCTCAGATGGGGTCACAGACAGTTGGACATGACTGAAATGACTCAACAACAACAGTTGGTCTTCAAGAGCTGCTGCGGTTGAAGAGTTCACCACCCGGAGCCAAGCTGGTGACGAGCCTCTGTAAATTTAATGGAGGCTGCTCCTCAAATGATAGATAGAGTCCATTGTCAGGTCCATGTCTCGAAGCCTAGCCAGCAAGGCAGGACCTGCAGAGATGGCCTTCCACCGAAACAGCCTCCAGGACCCCGGGGCTGCCTTCATGCCATGATGAAGTGCTGGAAGAGGATTTTGGTGAAGAGACTGCAGCATAATTTTCAAAAAAGCAGAGGGTAGAAGATGTGTTGCTGATACTCTATAGTCAGGTCATTGACTGCCACCTGAAGTAGAGCTCCAGCTGCCTCCAGACTTGTGGTACTCCTGTTCATCCTGCCTGGGCCTCAGAAGAGCCCTCTGTTCACAGAGAGGGAAGGCAGAGGCACTTTCTGGGGAGTCCTGGTGTGTTTTCTTGCCAGCTCTCCCGGTGCTCGTATTTGGGGCTGTGTGACCCTGGTTGTGGCAGGGATGAAGGAGAGGAACATGAATGCAAAAAGTTTCCATTGAAGAAAGTAAAATAATGGGCTGGAATGGAATGTTCTTTCTTACCTACAGAAGTGAATTGAGAATTTTGTAAATGAGAGGCTTTCCCATTTTCTGGGGAGGAGGATAGGGTAGACTGTTATCTATATACTTCATTTTACTTCCAGAATTTTTCACAGGTAATTCAAACAAATAAATTGGCTTGATTAAAAATTAATGCTTTAAAAAATGCCCATAGTACTTTTAAAATAATATTTAAAAATGCCTATTCCCAGCTTCAGAGTCTATTTAAAAGCTGATGTTTAGAACCATAGACACTTAGAAGTCCTCTCATTTCATAGATGCAGAAATTGAGGCCTCTGGGGGGGAACTCACCCAAGGTCATAGAGCTGGGTGGTAGAACCAGAATCAGAACCCAAGCCTGGGCAGTATCTTCTTATTACAGTTACCTTGGGAGTGGTAGAAGTCTGACTTTTGTTCCTCTTAAGATGAACTCTTGTAAAGTGGAATCAGAAGAACCAGGAAAACACACTGACCATAACAATGTACATGGAAAGACGACGACAAAACAGCAGAAACTGAGAACAGCGAAAGTAGAAGAACCAGCCTTGACGTCGAAGAAGAGATTGGGAGTAATCCTCTTCTGCTGCTTTGCAGGAGTAAGGGATCGTGGCTGCAGTGATGCTGCATAGACTGGCAGGCTTCTGGGATGTTTGGTTTTGGGGATTGTTTTCTAAAAAAGGTTATTCATTGTAAAGGCTGGCTTGTCCAGCGGGGTGAGGTAGAAAGGTAAGATGGAAAACAGTAGGTGATGTGTAAACAGTAATAAAGATTTATTCTTAAAAAAAGGCCGTTGATGACTTTGGAAAGACCTTTTCAGTTCAGTTCAGATTGCAGGGCATTGAGGAGCGAAAAGAGGAGGAGTGGGCTTCGTGAATAGAGATCATTTTTTTCCTAGGAATTTGGCTACTAATGGGAGGGAAAATGTAGGGAAGTAGCTAGAGAGGATGGTAAAGTCTAGTGTAGTTTTTAAAAAGATTTGTCCCTGGTCGAACAGTTAGAATCTATAAGAGAGAAGATTTGAACTCGAGTCATTGTGACTGACTGTCATTCTATTCACGATGCCATGCTGTCTCTCTTTCTGAACATATATTTTTAAAATACCTTAAGAAAATGAATTATTGCCAGCAGTTTGGGCTATTCCAAGCCCAATATGTAAAAATTCTTTGCTGAAAACAGTAATCACTGCAGCATTTTCCAAATGACTTGAGCCTCTGTAGTTATCCTAAAACTGTACTAACAAAAATTCTATATGCCGTCAGTTATTGTTAGAAAGTCAAAATCATAGTATTTAAATTGATTTTTGCATTGTGGCACAATGTTGTGTTTCATTCCTTCAGGATGTGGAGTTTACAGATTTACCTAATAGCCTTTAAAAGCTATTGGTTCAGGCCAGTGGGCTCGGTTGTTCGGTGTGAGATGCCACTGAGGGAGGCTAAGGTTGGGAGCATGTAAAGACACAACAGGAAAAGACTTGTTTTTCATGGTTATGCATTCCTGATCTCAGCCTGCCATCAAAATAGGTGGTGGTGAACTCGAGGGATACCAGAAAAGCAACATCACCTTCGTGAGACACTGTGAAGGTGGGCACAAGTGAAGGATTCTGAGACTTCAGTTACTTTCACAACATCATTTCCTTGTGTATGAGAAAAATAGGTATACCCTCTTGTAAGTGTATTGTTGAAAAGCTTGTCAATTTATGGCATTTTTGGGGGGGGGAGGTGTGTTTTTATCCCTTTCTGTAATTTTATTGGTATAGGGAACTTTTCAGTGAAGAAACTCCCTTTGCCAGTGCAGATCTGCACCTTTTTTTCAAGTTATGATTCTGGAGAGTTACCTAGAGCATTGAGGGTAAGTGACTTGCTTAGGGTCAGTAGCCAGTTTGTGGCAGGGCAAGGCTTGAATCCAGGTTGCCACCCACCTGCAGTGTCATGCTGCCTCTCCTCTTTTATGTGAAATTTAGAAGTGAGGATTTGCATTGCTTCTGTTTTAATTTGTGAAGAAAATAATTGTTACCCATCACTTTTTTGTGCTTTTAAAGGGATCAGCGCTTTGATTGAGTTACCTAAGAATTGTGTCGCAGCAGCAGTTGGCAAAGAGCTGAGTGAGTATTTGGTCGGGGCTTGTTGTTGCCGTCACTGCAGCTTTGATTGTTCTGTCCAGGCCGAAAGTCGCCCGTAGGACGTGCAGGAGGGAGTCCTTTGCTGTGTCCTGGGAGCGCCCAGAAAATCACTAGAACAGTTCTTGGGATCATTAGTAACACAGAAATCAGGGAGATTCAGTTAAGACTAAGTGAGTTAAGACTTAAGTGATGCTGATCTGGGCATGGGCCAGAGCACCGAGTTTCTCTGACCAGGATGGCTGGGAAATAAAACAGGAAAAAACGCCCAGCTCTCCCTTTTCCAGCTTAACTCTGAGCACCAGCAGTGGCCGATACTCTCTGTGTAGTCCCTCTTGCCTTCTTTTCTCTCTGTGGGGTCTAGGCTGAGAGGAGTGTTGGTATCTCTGTATTTCTGAAAAGCTGCAGGAGCAGCTGCTTCCAAGTAGCAGCTTTTAGAAGGAATGAAATTTTAAAATATCTCAAGGGACTGGGGCCACTGTGTTTTTATTATCCATAAGGCAAAAAAGAAAATAGAAGAAGTAGGATGAAAATGTTTATTTCAAAGTAAAAGGATAATATTTATTTATAATTGTTTTATTTTAAGTATATTTGTACAGATAGGAGGAATTATAGTAAATTATAAGAAAATTATTTTTAAAATTACGTCATTTGGGCCTTCTGTTAATAAACATACCTGCTATATCACCCAGACCACATATGCTTTTAGAAATGTATATCTGCATTGGTGGAGGGAACCCTCTTTATGTGAGGGTTCCATATGTCAGTTAAATCACAGATACAGTCCTATGCCTTACTGGCATGTATGCATGTATACTTGTATGTATGTATGTATGTATGTATGTACGTATGTATATACACATACATATAAATGTAGGGTGAGAAGAAGGGAGAGAGAAGAGAAAGAGATGAGAGAGTTACTCTTGGACTTGACTTCTGCTGTTTCGGCCTAAGAATATCCTCCCGAGTGTCCGTGAATCAGCACGCCACCATATGTCACGTAGACATTTACTTTATTTGGCACTGTTTAACTCGCTGTCGGCAGTTCTTAGTTTACGGTAGCACTTGCCTGTGCCCTTCTAATGAGAAACTCTTCGGTATACCTAACCAACTCTAGGCACCCAATTTTGTCTTTCCTTATAGAATAGAGTTGGAGGATTTTTACGACTTCTAGAGTACTCTAGTCTTGCTTCATTGAAATGAAAGTGATCTGGCTAGAAACAAGGCTATTGTGGCCTCAATAGAAATGAGAGAGTCAGTTTTATTTGGTAAATTCTTTAATGAACACAGTTATTCCTTTTTTTTTCTTTTTGGAGGGCAATTAGGGTTAAGTGACTTGCCCAAGGTCACATGTCTAGTTTTGTGTTAAGTGTCTGAGGCCAGATTTGAACTCAGGTGCTCCTGACTCCAGAGCCAGTGCTGTATTCACTGCACCACCTGGCCGCCCCCTCATAATTATTCTTAAACACTTTATTTCTACACTTTTTTTCTTACTGTCTCAAAATAACAGTAGAGTTTATTTTCTCCTACATAAAGAAATATTTTAGTTTCTTTTTCATTTGGAAAATAAGAATATTTTACCGCTAGGTTTCTTTTCATGATCTTTGGGTTCAGGTGGTTCATTATCTGTTGTTTTTTCCTCCTCCGCCTCCTCCCCAATATGTAGTTTTTCCATAAAAGTCACAGTCATAAGCTCAGCAGAGCACTCTCAGAAGATCTCTGGGATTTCTGGGAGCAATATAGTACTTCTTTTCAGGTCTCATTTTTCTTTTAACTTTCTCAAATGGAGGATTTCCTCCGAGGTTTTGTGGAATAGTAGAGAGAGCCAGCCTCAGAACGCAGAAGATCCGGGTCCGTTGTTGCCTCCATCACACGCTAGCTGTTCCCCACGCCCCGAGCAGTTCTCTCAGTTTTCTCTCAGTTTTCTCTCAGACTCTCAGCTACAGAGAAGGTGCTGAATTGCATTGGCAGAGAGAAGTGTCCTCATATGGGAATTCCCACCACCTATGAGATCAGAAGTGGCATATATGTGTTTTTAATTACTGCTGCTTCTTTCAAAATTATTCCTGTTAAATGGGGATTTTTACATATCTTTATTAAAGAGTTCCCTGGGCACCAGTGAAGGCTCAACAGAAATTAGCAAGAATTTGTTGAGGACTGAATCAGCACATTTAGTTCTTTATCTTCAGCATTGTTCTTCAGTCCGGGAACAGGAATGAACAAAGCAGTTGTGATCTGGGTCTTTGGAATTAGCACAGTGAAGACAGTCAGGGAGTTAACGAGGGCTGTATTTATTTGGTGGGTTGCAGATTTTAGGCTGGGGGTAGAACAGAAGGTAACCAGCGTAGGCAAATATAGAAGCATCCCTGCTTAGAGTATAAAAGTGTTCGTTGGTTCACTTGAGATCTGTGGGGCAACGTCTCTTTAGTGTTCGGAATGACCTGTGATTTCATCAGTGTGAGTATTCCCTTTTCCCATGCAGATTGCAGTCCGCTCCAGACCTCCGTAAATGGGCTTTGTAATATTCATCACTTAATAACCAGCCCTCTGCTAAGGAAGCTCTGGACTTTCCAAGTCGTTAAATGCTTCAGGTGGCAGATTGACTCTTCATGTTCCCTTATTAGAACAGGAGCTGTTTGAGGACAGGGACTGGTTTTTTTCTTCCCTTTCTTTGTATCTTGAACCCTTAGAAAAGTGCCTGGCACTCGGAAATGTTCTTTGCCTAGAACCTTTCCAGCTTGTTAGAATCTTCTGTTGCTCATGCCTTTCTGACTTCGTCTCCACACCGTGGTCAGTCCTCAGAGTAGGACTTTAATGGAGAAATCAAATATCGTGTCACTACTTTTGAGAATTTGATGAAAATATTTGGAAAACAAACAAGGTTTTCTTTAGAAGGATTTTAAAAAAAGCTTTGTATCTCATGTTCTAGAGTATTTAACATACAAGCATTTCCCTTTAACAGCAGGTTTGCTATTTAAACACTAATTAGATTTCCTTCTCCCAGAACCATTCAATATAACTCCTTTCCTTTTTTTCTTTTAAGTCATTTTTAGGTTGATATCATCTACAGAAGGATCCGTGGGCTGGGATGTTGTTGAAGTTAAACGCATCCTGGATCATCAGGATAATATTCTCTCATTAGTTAATATCAGCGGTAAGTTCATCATGTATGGTCAACAGAAGAAATATGTATGCGTGCATGTATACACATGTATATGTTATGACATTCACTTTCATATTCATTCAAGTTCTAGAGTTCTGATTATTAAGGTGGTGCTTTTAATGACTGTAGAAGGGATCCACACCCTCTTTCAGGCCTGAGGGCTTTTTGTGGTACTGGACAGTGCTCTGAGCTGTTACCAAAGGGCCCAAGACGCTGCGGTGAGTGGTGAGAGGGAGAAGGAAGAGGAAAGAAAATTGTCTCCTATGTCACTCAACACCCATACTTTACCAGTGGTTCTGTAGTTTGGCTGATTTGTAATCAGGATTTATTGCCAACTGTAAAAGTTTTAAGAAAAATTAGTGCTCTGAGTTTAAACACACCTCGAGTCAGGGACCATGGTTTTCTGGTTGGTCCCCTGGAGAATACCATCAGCATGGCATTAAATTTCAGGTCAGTGTGAAGGTCTATGAAGATATGGTCATCTCCAGGTTTCTTTATGGCTTGGGTGATATGGAATGGCCTTAGACATATATTGGACTTCTCGAATAGCCCTATCATCCCCTGAGAGCTCTTCTTAATATCAGCTGGCAACAGCCAGGTTCTGGGACGTAGCTCACCTGCTCTCTGGATAGGCCACATCCAGGAGTGCTGTGTGCAAGGAGACTGTAACATGGGCACTGGAGATATGTGTGTATGATGCAGCAGAGGAGTAGGTGAAACAACAGTAGCCACCCAAACAGCCTGCCCAGGAGCAATACAAATGACTTGGACCTTTTTAAATGAAGTTTTTATGCCATCCCGGAGATAATGAGAAAAATAACCATGAGCAACTATAGCTGCAAATTCAAGTACAGGGTGTCTGTCCCAAAAGCCTTAGTTCATTTTGCACTAAGACTTTCGGGACACCATATAGTTTTGGTCTGTGTGCAGTCTTGAAAATACTAATGGTCATAATTTGTCTTTTCGGCTGCATTTTCAAATCAGCGAGTATTGTACCTCAGTCCTGGCAGAATTTTAAACCCAAGCATAGCCAAATTGCACACAGGGATCTAATCCGTGGCAACTGTTGGAAATGTCCCTTTATTTCCTGCTGGAGAAAACCTATTTCTGCCCTAGGAATCTCGCCTTTGGTTTATCATAGGGTTGATAACGATGGCTATTGGGCTCCTCAGGAGACCCATTCCCCTGAGCCTCTTGAGTGGCTGGATCCGAAGTCCTTTGTCCCTGAGGCTAATGACAGAAGCACAACAATGTTCTGGCCCATGACGCTGGTCGCACAGAGCTGTCTTTTTTTAAAGCTCTGAAGCCCCGCCATTGCTGACCCAGCCCTGTTACCCAGATCAAGTTGATGAGATGTTACTGATGTAGGCTGCTCCATCCCGTGCTCTGCTTTGGATATGTGATGAGAAGAGAAGCCTGTAACAGTGTAATTAAGAAGCAATACTTCATGTGATTCCCGGCCACATTCTTTATTTGGGGGGGAAAAGGGAACCAAAAATCTTTCTTAAAAAAAAAGATCATAACTGAATTGCAGAAAGTTCTGTGCCCTTTTATTTGTAGTCTTAGTCGCATTCCTGATGTCTGAGGTCAGCTCCATGCCCTCATCCCTCTTTCTGGCAGTGACCTGGTGTGGTTAGAGCACATCCTAGGACCTCCAGCGTCTGAGGAGGAGACGAGAAGTCAGACACAACCACCTCCAAGAAGGCTGCTGGAAACGCTTGGTTCTAGTGAATGTCTTAACAGCCATGTGTGTGCTGTAGATGTTATTAAACAAGTGTTTATTAAGTACCTGCTATGGGCAGGACGCTGAGATGTAACGCCATCGTAATTGAGAACATGACAGAGTACACTGTGGACCTTTCCAGGCTCATAGCGGCAGTCTTCTTCTGTCGAGGCCGGCTTGTTGCCCTTGGGGATTTCTGCTGTTTTTCCTTGCTGACATCATGTTGTCTGAGTCACACAGCAGCTCCACCCCCCTTTCCAAGTTTTGTGATAGTTAAAGTCTGAAGTAACTGAGGAAGCAAAGGTCCGAGCTACTAAGCACATCAGTTTATTAAGCAATGCTTGTACACAAGCGGCATACTTGTCTTACAGATCAGGACCAGACCTCCTGGCAGAGGAGGCACTGGGCCCCCAAACAGGGGGAGTCATTAAAAGAAAACCAAGGCATAAACTAGGACAGATTAGGTGATCTGATTCCTAATTGGAGGAAAGATGATGGATTTTCAGGTTGGGCGAGGGGAGAGCAGGCAGGTGGACTTTTCTGGATAAGAAACAGGATGTCCCTCAATCCCCACAATTAGCAAGCAGGGGGAGTGTATAGGAAAGTGGAAGTTGGGTCTCGAAATGGAGTCAGTTTGGTTCACGCACTTCCCACAGTTCTCTTCACTTATTAGACTTTGTTTCCTTTACACACTCTGGGATCCAGCCCAGATGAGCGCCTTGTTCGTCACACAAGATGGACCACTTCTGTCCTTATGCCTCTGCGCGGGCATCCGTTGCCTAGAATGTCCTACTCTTCTTGGAATCCCTTGTTTCCTTCAGAGCGCAGCTCAAGTGGCGTCTCCTCCGTGAAGCCTCTCCTGATGCCCTGTCTGCTCCTACCTCCTCCCCTTCGGATTACTCTCAGTGTGTGTTGTGTCTGCTTCTCTGTGCATTGGTCCCTCCAGCAGACCGTGTGCTCCTTGAAGGCAGGAACTCTTTCGTGGTTTTTGTGTCCTTAGTGCCTAATGGCAGGAACCTGAGGGCTCCAGGCTGTAGGTTCCCCACCACTGGGCTCTAGCCCAGTGCCTGGCACACATGATGGACCTTAATAAGTGCTTGTTGGCTTACCAGTCTATTGTGAGGCTTAGTTCCACATCCACACCGTGACTTTTGGCACTGTTGTAGTGGTGGTGATTTTAAAATTGTTACTTGTCCAGTCTAGGAGTGTGAGTCACACACACAATAACACAATTGGGATGCCAGCTCTCATTATCGGTGAGAAGCTGCAGCCAGATACTGAGTTCCCTGTTTGTGTTGTACAGATGTAGAAATTGCGGTGTGTGTGCTGGACAACCACGACTCTGGAGGACCCGCCATGAGTCATGCTGGGCCCATCTTCTGACTGGGGAGGGGGGGGACTGAAAATGTAGAACATGGTATATGTTTTGGGATGTGACTGGTGTGTGCGTGTCTGTGTGTGCGTGTGTACGTGCATGTGTGTGCATGTGCATACGTGTACGTGTCTGTGCATGTGCACACATGTGTGTGCGTGTGGACTTGTTTTGCTTGGCTATGCATATTGATTATAAGAGTTTCTTTTCTTTTTTCAGCAGAAGGGGGGAGGCGGGAAGGGGAAAAAAGTAAACGCTTTTCCATTGGAGAAAAGTTTAAAAAAGAAAAGCAACACAGCCCCATGAGACGCAGAGGCCTGAGCCTGTGCCGCGGGCATGGCTGCCGGCAATGAGTGTTTGAAGCTCGTGGAAGGCTGTGCCCCTCAGTGAGCATCCCCAGCCTTCCCCCCCCCCCCGCCCCAATCTCTTGATGTGAAGGGAGGATTGGGTTAGGGGAAAGGGGCAGGAGGTGGGGGCTGGAGAAAGGGCCACACAGCCACGGCTTCTGTCCACTGGAGCAAGAAGCTCTGCTCTTTGTGCAGACAGGAAATGTACTTCATGTTTCCCCAGGCTGAATTCTGTGTGTTCTCCTCTTTGGCTGCAGAAACAGCCACAAAAGGAGCCTGGCCATTAATGCATGATGGTGCAGCTGGCACCAAAGCAAAAGAAAGTTCATGTGTGACCGCTGGGACTTGCATATTGCTGAAGCCAGCGTTCCTCGTCATTGGGATTTTCTGTTTTAGAATGTGAGCTCTTGGAAGGCTCGGAACATGGTCTTCCCTGTTCTTATTTCTGTTCTGTGTTCCCAGCCCTTAACGTTAAGCACGATAAGCATTTAGTAAGTGCTTGTTGACTGATTAATGATTCATAGTCCTTTGTGTATTCATAAGGTGCTGAGTACCTGGTTGTGTTCATGTTGTTATTAATTTGAAATGATGCAAGGGATGCAGGGAGCAGTGGTGATGGTAACAGTAACACCTTCATTTTGGGCAGCTCCTCATAGTCCACAGGAGCAGTCATTGAGCCCTGGAAGAGGGCTTCCGAGGTCCCAGGTCCCAGCCCCCTCATTGTACAGATGGGGAAATTCAAGCCAAGAAAATCTAAGTGATTCACCAAAGTCCCACTGGAAGTAAGAATCCAAGGTGGGATATTAACAGAGGTCATCTTACTCTGAATTTGGGGCTCGGGAGTTTGGCTGAGCAAAAGGAGAGAGAGAGATCTGGCTGCTGGCAGCCAGAGAGCCCTGGGAGGGCTCGTCAGGGTTTGTTTCAGGGACGTGGGGTTTGAGGGGGCGGTCTTCTTAGGCCTAAACAGGTAATGATTGGATTTCCTGTAAGATGATGTTTCCTCATACCAGATAACCACTTTTCTGGGTTTGATCTGGAAAGCATCTTAGCTGTTTCACACACTTCTAGAAAAACTAACGAGGCGTGTCTAAATTCTGCCTAGATTTAAGCTTTGTCACGGGCTCCCACATCGGGGAGCTAATTGTCTGGGATGCCTTGGATTGGACGATGCAGGCCTATGAACGCAACTTCTGGGACCTGTCTCTACAGCTGGATACACAGCAAGAAATCAAGCTCTGTCAGAAACCAAATGAGATTTCCATTCGTCATTTCACATGTGATGAAGAGGTAAAAACCTACAAAGTAGGACATAGATCATAGATTGCATCCATCTGATCCAATATTCTGTCTTAGGGTTTTTATCCTCATCTTATACACGAAGCTCCTGAAGCCCGGGAAGTTCAATGATTTGTCCAGCATCCCACAGCCAGGGGAGACTAGAACTCGGGCCTTAGCTTCCTACTGTAGTATCTTTTTCATTGAATAAAAACCTGCTTCTTATGTTAGCAAGGATATTGGGTTTACATCTTTATTTTAATCTTGTGGTAGACATTATCCAGAAATTCCCCTACTGAACATCAGCTTGTGTCTTGGCACTTTCTGATTCTGGCATGAAGTTAACTTTAAAGACCCATTATAATCGCACATTTATTTCTGATTCCTTACTTCCCAGCAAGAAAATTGTTAAATGGCTCTGAATTTCATTTTAAAATATTATTTAAAATTTTGGTTCTTTTATATTATTTCATTAAGATTTGAGGTTGCCATTTAGCATTCACTCAAAGAATATTCTAACCAGCATTTGTATTAATGGTAACATATTCCCCAGGTGCAGACCTGAGCAGCATTTCTCCCTCCATTGGCTCAGCTCTAAGATTGGGTGGCTGATGGGAACTGCTCCTTTTGGCTCTGGAATTGAATGTTCTCCATGGTCTTAGGGCAGGTCAGGACTGAGATCTGGCAAGTAGCTAAATCCTGACTGGAGTCTAAATGTTGTGTCTTCTAGCTCCACGGATAAGAAAATTTATTTTAAAGAGACTAGACTCTTCAGAGACCATATGACAGAAGAGATGACTAGTAGGATTTCTGTTTTTCATCGTATTTTTTCCTCACTTTTCTAAACAAGTGCTTTGTCTTGAGTTACATATTATCTTTTAATTTCCTAGTTACTTGCCCTGATTTAACTAATTTTGTTTCCTTTTGGAGATATTTTTCTCTGCCATCTTTCCTTTTTATGTTATAGGGAAATTTTTACATAATGAAGAGTGGTAGATGATGGACTGAATGCAAGCCTGGAGACTCTGGAGGCATTAGTGATTTTCTGGGCCATCGTGTACAGATAACTTAAGGGAACCCAAGCACTGAGTTTGAAGACTTGGGGTCTTCATGAGGCACCTGGGAGTTTCGCCAACCACAGTTTGGTGAAGCATTTTCACTTAATTATAATCACATTTAGTCAGTTTGGTTCTGTATCCCATAAGGATGAGCACTGGTGCCCGTGTTAAGGAGCCCCTGGCTTTGACTTTGAAGAGGGAAGAGTTGGGTAGAGGTTGAGGTACTTGATGTAGAAGCCCTTGGTGAGTTGGACATGCTATGTCCTAGTTAGTCACAGTGGTATTTGTTCATGGCTCAGGTAGGGACTCAAGATTCCCTAAAATAAGATGAACTCCCACAGTAGGTGCGGGGCAGGCTCTAGGAAGGGCTTCTGTAAAGGGGCCTCCTTGGGGGTACTCTTTTGTCAATATACTAGTAAGAAAAATGAATACTTGGATTTTTAAAAAATTCTAAACTGAAACTCCAAAAACTAGTATTCCAGATGCACAGCAAACACAGAAAGAGTATTCTGTGTGCAATTGTGAATCTCCATTTGATACTTTGGCTTTTTTTGTTTATAAAATGCAAGTTTAATAAGATTATTAAAATCTATTTTGTAATATTTTACAAAGGACTAGTATTCTGATACATAATGGCCAAAGTAAGCGCTTCTCACTTACATCAATGAAATCATTTTTAATATCATAAGCAAGTCACTTTAACCTTTCTAGCCCTTTGGCTGGCTTGTTGTGCTGTTCTGGAGTGGAAGAAGTCACTTACTGCAGTTTCTAATTGTATTTCTTGATAATTATTCGGTCTGGCGCAAACTTCAGGCTCTTGCTGAAGCAGGTCTGTGGGACATGGGCAGCCTACTTCCCATTCAGGCAACCATCTCGGCCAGAAGTGGAGACAAATGCTTTTAAAAGCTTAGAAAAGTTAAGAATAACTTCTAAAGAAAGTGCCAGTTGGAGTTGGGGAAGAGTGCCAGGCTTGGAATTTCTTACCTGGATTTAAATTTTGCAGTTAATTAAGTGCCTGACTCTGATTTCTCTCAAGCTTGGTTTCTTTATCTGAAAAGTGGGCACAATCATATTTTTCTTGCTTCATAGAGATATTAAATATGAGATGAAATCTTGTCTATGAGAAGACTCTAAGAAGGGCATAGTATATTCTTCTTTGGACAAATGCCAGTGTAACAATAGTACCTCCAAAAGGATCTTTGGATAGTATTGTAAAAATTGCAACTTGAGGTTCTTAATTATATGTAGATTCCATTGATTTCATTAAACTTACCAGGGGCAAACTTTAGTGGTCTCGTTGTTGACAAGAAGTTAAGCAGCTTCTTCTCTGAAGTTACTGTGTCAAGTGTATGAAAAACGGCATCAGCAACAATAGTAATGATGCCCGCTTGCTATTTCTATAGCATTTTAAGGTTTCTAAGCAGTTTAAATACATTAAGAGGGGCTGGAAGAGGCTTCCAGGAAAAGGCAGAGTTTTAGTTGGGACTTCTAGGAAGCCAAGGAGGTCAGCAGGTGAAGTCGAGGGAGCACTTTCCATGCATGGGGCCAGTGAGATCATCCCACATCCTGTGAGAGTTTTCCAAACGAGCAGATTCACCTGGGGCCAAGTGCTGGGTGATCATCTCGGTTCTGCCACCAGCCGTGGGTGTGTGTGTATGCGAGGGCCCTGTCCCGGGCCCCTTGAAGCGCCACTGGCTGTGGATGTTAACTCTGTGTATACCTGTGCGTTTCCCCAGATGGAACGTCTTGAGGGCTGGGGCTGTTTCATTTCTGCCTTTGAATCCATCAGTAGGAGCTTAATAAATGTTTGTGAGTCCTCCAGGTGGAATCTGAACCCCGTCTATTGATGCTTTCCTGCTAGTAATTTATAATGAAGAATGCCAGCCACCAGTCCCTGCTGTTCTCTCCAGTGATAATAAACATGGTAGGGGTTAAGGTCGATGTGACCCCCCCCAGAGTTCTCTTTGTATTGACTTCTCCCTTCTCCTCTTGGAAATGTTTTGAGCTTTCCCTAGTATTCTGACATTTTGCATTGCCCTCTAAAGGCCGCAGTGACATGGATTGAAAGGCCAAGGATATTGGGAAGGGAGACAGCACTTCCGCCAAATACTAGTTTTATGTCTATTTCTGAAACCTATGTTTCTTGCACTTTTTTTTGTGCCCAGAATTTGTTTGCTGCTGTTGGAAGGGGCTTATACGTGTATAACCTTCAAATGAAGCGTGTGATTGCCTCCCAGAAAACTGCCCATGACTCCACTGTCCTGCACATCGCCAGACTTCCAAACAGGTACGATGTATGAAAGAGACGTGGGATGCCCAGGGGGCAGTGGGATTTGGGGGGCAGCAAGTTTCCCTGTTTCCAGGCTTGACAGATAGTGTTCTTTTGGCAATGCAGACTACCATAGCATTCCCTCCTGTAGGACTGTTGGAATAATACAATTAAATACGCCAGGAGCTTGGTTAAAAATGATCATGCAATCTCATTGTGTCTCCTGCTTTCAGAGAGTGAGGAGTCACTAAGGTCTTAGATAAATACCTAAAAACACAGTTTTTAGGCGTGGCATCCAAAATGTATTTACCACGCCTCTCGTCCATATTGTTGTCTTTGCTTCTGCCCTGGAACAAAGTGGAAGCTTGTAGATCTTGGGTTTCCTAGAGAGGGTTTAAGCTCCGAGGCTGTTTCCTCCCGACTTCCTAGTTTGTAGAAGTGCTGTTACTTTCTATGTAAGTAGGTTTGGGGAGAAAATGGGTGTGAGAGAGAGGAGATCAAGGAAGGGAGACCTGAGTGTAAAGGCACAACTCAGAAGACTCTCTTCCTGACTTTTTCCAATTTATTTATTTTTAGTTTTCAACATTCATTTTAAAGTGAAAATTACAGATTGATGGGAAACACCCCATTGGCCATGCCTCATCTACAGAGATGATTCTGAAATACTTGAAATGCCAGTTAGCATGGTAATTATTCACCATTGGGAAGGTGTGGTGAGGGACGTTTTTAGTGTCCACCCAGAAGGGGACAGGAGCATCCCCAGAGACATTCCCAAACCTTTCTCTGTCAGCCCTCTGTGCCCTGCTTTGAGCTGCCCCAGGGGTGCCCTGTCTGCCTCACGTTCTCTTTGTTCTGACAGGCAGCTAATCTCTTGTTCAGAAGATGGCAGCGTCCGCATTTGGGAGTTACGGGAGAAGCAGCAGCTGACAGCGGAGCCTGTGCCAACGGGTCTGTGCTTCCCCAAGGAGAACATTTCTTACCATTCCTTTTAAAATGCAAAACAGAAGAATTAAAGTAACCATATGAGGCTAAAATAAGTCAAAGTAAACTGTGCCCAAAATATATTTTAAAAGAAGAAATCTATTGGTTGCCATCAAAGCTGGCGCTTCCAAAAATAGGAGTTGCAAAATCCTTTGATTTTCTTCCTAAAGTTTCTTTCTATGGTAACTGCTTCGTTGTGTTTATCCTACTGCAAGTCAACCGGAATTGCACTGTTTTGTGAGAGAAGATGGTTACTTTCTGAAAGCCAGGGCCGATAGCGGTTGCTCATTTTAGTACCTGTAATTCTAACTGGTGCGTCCATAGAATTTGTATTTGGATACCCAATCCAAGATATTCCTTAACTGCCCCTCCCCCCCTTTACAAAACCAGTGGCTACTAAGTATCACTCATTTTAGTATCTTTTTAAATTACACTTCATATGCTACTGGCTGATGGGCTTTCCCCCAGGCCCTCCTATTTTCAGCATGAAAACAAAAGCCTGGGAGGGTTTGAGCGGCTCAGTTTTCTGGCCAGGGAGTCAGGAGCTGGTCTCTCTGAGCGCTTGGCCTTCTCTGCAGATCCCAACACGTACGGCCTGCACTTGCCCTCGGTTTGCTTTCTGTGCACTCTGAATGTGGCCTGCATTCAAGTTAGCTTTTCCCCCACAAATCTGTATGGGTTTTTTCCCTCTCAGGGGCATCTCCTTTTACCGGAGAGGCCTGTCCTGGCAGATGCCCTGTACTTGGATCCCTCGGATATTCAGCCTCCGATTTTGCTGCTTAGCATAGATTTCTTGAAGACTTAGTAAAAGTCTGGCTTGGGCTCAGTGTGCCTGGAGACCCTTCCTGTCCCTGGTATCAACTTGGTGCCCGGCGTTTGGAGACGGGTTATCCAGTTGGTGGATCGCCTTCCAGGCCGCCTCTTTTTTTCCTCTTTTCTCCTCTACTCCACTGCCACCAGGGGGCATGCTGGGGCAGCAAACGGGATGAATCCGACAGGTTTAGAAACAATGAGCGTTGTTGTGGCTACGTCTCCTCAGTTCTTCCCACTGTCTTTCCAGGATTTTTCAACATGTGGGGATTCGGAAGGGTGAACAAACCAGCAAACCAGAGCATTAAAAAGCCACAAGAAAATGGCCCTTTGTGTTCCTTGGAGCTTACTGGCGATTTAATTGGACACTCGTCTTCTGTAGAGGTGCGTTGGTTATGGGAGGGAAAGGGGGCAGAAATCGAGAGACTGGGAATGGGTTCTCTTTTATAGCTCTTTGAGAGTGATCCTAGAGGATGAGGGATAGAAGGTACCTTAGACATTCGAGTCTGAGCCCTTCGTTTTTAGAAATGAGGGAACTGGCCCTGAGAGGGTCACCGCTGGAGTAGGCTGCTAGCCTTCTGACTCCAGATCCACAGCTTCTTCCACTCACTGTACCTTTTAAACTTAAGTAATGTCTTTCATCTTAGTTGTGATTATTTACATTGATGAAAATACTGGCAGAAAGATATAATATCCACAGAATTCTCATTTAGGAAATTAAGATACAAGATGATTTACTGTTTCGGTACTTAAATGTGTTTGTGGTGTCATTGAAGCGTGAAGTGTGTACT